>CM055097.1:12171776-12286630 GCA_029204225.1 Diphasiastrum complanatum | reverse complement strand
GGTTTTGTATGGAAAGCAACAATACTTTATCATTTCATTCAACTTTGATTAAATTCTATGTTTGCATCTCATTTTGTGTGTAGATGCTGATTTTTCTACATTGGTGAGATTGGTAGTGTATTTCTCTTTCTAACCAAAGATCATTCAAGTAGATTGGATCATAATGGTCTGAAATCTTTCACATGGTATCAGAGCTTGTGTTTCAGGTTATGAAGAAGGAAATCAAATCTATCAATGATTTGGTGAAGATATCAAGTCTAGACCATGATAGAGAGGATTCTACACCAAAATCGAGTTTTTGCTTTTGTAGATTGGATCTTTTGGAGATCAAAATACTATATAGGTCAATATACTTGATCAATTCCGATTTTTGAATTCACATACTGGATTTGGTCGATTTTTGGATCATTGGATCAGCCTAAGTGTGGCTTATAGATTGCATATCAAATTTTTAACATTTGCATGTAGATTTGGAATAGTCAATTTTTTGTGATTTTGTCAAAACCCTAATTTTGATTGGATCTCTAGATAGTGAGGTTGCTGGACTTCATTGAGTGTGTTTCAATCTTAGGAAGTGGCAAAAGTCATTAGATTGAGGATAGATCATTGGTGTGATCAAGATTCCATGATGTCTATGTGTTGATTTGTTGGTATAAGTGCTAGAAGAGAGTTTCAAATCTTGTTAATTTCTTTTGAAAGCATTTGTTCGTTGATCAAATGAGTGCCTTGTGCATTTAAAACAGGTTGAAAGAGAAGATTAGGTCATTGCTACATGGCAACCTCAATTAGAGTCAGTTGGATGCCCATTGATAGGCTTACCTCAAGTAACTATTCATTGTGGAAAGTGAGGATGGAAGTCACTTCTTGAGTTGAATGATGTTTTGGATATTGTTGTAGGTTTGGTGGAGAGACCAGTGTGAAAAATGCAAAAAATAAGCTTGGTAGAAGCCAAAAATCTTGTATATAGGATAGACAACACGTGTGTGGAGCCTGTTCCCTAGTGTACTTTTCATGTACCATAATCATATATGTTGTACATATGATTTAATTCAAGTTGTAGTGGCCTAAAATGGCCAAAACTAGTTTCTAAGAGATATGACACATGGCACCAATCTAATGATTGCCATGAGCCAAATATTTTTGAATAGGTGTCACATCCCATGTGTAGAGGACAGCTCACACATGAGAAAATAGCTAAAGTAGGCAAGTTTTTGCTTCTAGAAAATTTCATGAGATCTCCATATAGTAGGAAAATAGACCAAAAATGCCCCAAAATGGAAAGTTTTGATCCAAGTGTCAAATTGCATGATGGTGAAAAGGCATCCTCACACGTGTGAGATCTGATGCATGATCAGTACCTCGAGCTCCAAGAAGTGTATATAGAGGCTTATTTGGCCATAATCAATGTGAGACACCAATCTTGGTTTTGGAAGCAATTTTGAGTGATTCTCTCCATTTGTCTACATTTGTTTTTATTGTTTTGAGGTTCTATCAATGTGTACTTGATTTTCAGGTTGGAGTCATACTCAGACAGTGTTTCACACATGTGAAACTAGAAAGTACACCTACCTTCAAATTAATGATTGTTCTTGTTAGGATTTTGTGTCTAGAATTGATCTAGATAGATCTTAATCTCAAGTAGATTGATAGATCAAGTAATCTGACAACCAATCCCTCTTGAGGATCAGATTAGGATCCACTCTTGTCCTTTTTGTACTTTTAGCACATGGTATCAGATCCAAGTACAAGAGGTTTTGTTGAATTTGATAGGGTTAATCCAAATCAAAGCCAAAATTAGTAGTTTTTAGAAAACTAGTCAAATTTTGTGTAGCGAGTTGGATTTGATAGCTATCCTCAAAATTTTTTGGTCCAGATCTTGTTGTGGGCTGTAGGAACCCTTTTCACACGTGTGAGGCCATACTCTCCGGGTTTGACTGAGAAATTTCAAAATTTTGTAGAATTTGACTCACATACCCAATTTGAGTGATTTTTAGTGCAAAATCAAGCATTTTCTATAATGAATATAATCCCTTGATTAGTTCTTAGATTATATCAGCCCAAAAAATTTACATTGAAGCTGAATAGGTGCATTAATTGATCTTCTCTAATTTTTTGAGTGTATGTTGAGGTTGAAGAGAGAAATTGCTAAAAATCATAGATTAAGGAGTGATTTTTCCAAGTTTGAGACTAGAATCTAAATTTCCATCATTCTAGATTGGTTCATGAGTGATAGGATTGAGTCTATAAGCTTTCTAAATTGCTAGAAGACTTTAGGTTCAGATCTCTTAGAGAAACCATAAGAGTTTCTAGTGCCTTTTCACATTCATAAATGGCATCAAAGGGTGGTTTTCTGCTTGAAGCTAGTGAAAGACTTACATCCACTTATTATGCTACTTGGATAGTTTGAATGGAGTCCTTGTTTGTACTTCATGATCTTTATGACATAGTACTTGAGGTGGAAGTAGAACCTCAAGGAGGAGTTGAATTGGCTAAGTACAAAAAGAGATGTAGAGTTGCATTACATTGCATAAAAATGAATGTAAGTAATGAACTTTTGAAAGAAATCTCATCTTGTACCACATCCAAAGAGGCATGGGGATTCATTAAAAGCCATTTATGGATCCAAGAACACTTCAAGGATACTCATGCTTAGGAATCAAATCCTTCAAAGCATGAAAGGAAGTAGTGAAAGTGCCCAAAATTATGTCTTTAGGATCAAATCTTTGAATAAGGAGTTGTCTTCTATAGATGATAAAATCAAAGATGATGAACTAGTTCAAATCATTTTGAATGGATTAGGAGATGATTATTCCAATCTTGTTCAAACCTTTTCTATTCAAGATTCACTTCCTAGTATTGAAAAACTTCAAAGTGTGCTTGTTAGTGAGGAGAGTAGAATGCTTCATATCAAAAGTATGATGAGTTCCTTATCTTTGAATGATAGTGATTAAAAAGCTAACTTTTCTTTGAAAGGCAAGAAGAAGAAGTTTCCATCCAAGAAGACTCAAGACATGGAGATGGAGAACAAAGATGGAGCATCAAGTTCCAAAGGCAAGAGCAAGAAGGACAAGAAGAAGCTAAAGTGCTTCTTTTCTGGAAAAAAAAGGACATTTTGCATCCGAGTGCTACAAGAAGAAAAATGCCCAAGAGAAGGACAAACAAGGCAACCTTGTGCTTGAGGAGGAGGAAGAAGGCAATCTATCCTTGATGGTATCCTCACCACAAACATCTAATCAAGACACTTGGTGGATTGATAGTGGGGGCAAGCTCTCACATGACTCACCAAAAAGACTACTTTTCTAATCTACTTTCTTACAATAGTTCTAAGAGATTGATCTTCACTGCAAGTGATCAAGAATGTGAGATTGTAGGTGTTGGATCCATTCCTTTATGTCTAGGATCATCTAAAAAAGTAGATCTAGACAATGTTCTTTATGTATCTTCGATTACAAAGAACTTGTTGAGTGTAGGACAACTTATGGATAGTGGATTAGATGTACATTTCAAGCATGGAGCATGTTCTATCTTGAAAGATGAAAAATGTATTGCTAGTGGTTTTAAGCAAGGAATGTGATGGTTAGAAGTGTGAACATGGCAAGGGAGGAGCTCACTCAAGTGGAATTATGGCACAAAAGGTTAGGCCATCCTAACTACAAAGCTATGGAGACCATGGTGACAAAGGAGCTAGCAAAAGGACTTTCCAAAACCATATCCAAGTGTGGCAAGCTTTGTGAAGCTTGTGGACTCTCCAATCTCATAAGCTTCCTTTCAAGAGATCTTTGATAAGATCTCTCTCTCCTCTTGACCTTATACACTCGGATGTTCATTCATTTTCACATGAATCAAATGGTGGAGCTCTTATGTATGTCACTTTTATTGATGATAAATCAAGATACTCTTGGGTTTATCTCTTGTCTAAGAAAAGTGAAGTTTTTGAGTCCTTTGTAAAGTTCAAAACTCTTGTGGAA
The DNA here is from genome assembly GCA_029204225.1 of Diphasiastrum complanatum. Taxonomy (NCBI): domain Eukaryota; kingdom Viridiplantae; phylum Streptophyta; class Lycopodiopsida; order Lycopodiales; family Lycopodiaceae; genus Diphasiastrum; species Diphasiastrum complanatum. The sequence goes on along the minus strand of CM055097.1, from coordinate 12,282,662 downwards.
AAGCAACTTAATACTAGCTTGAAAGTATTAAGAAGTGATAATGGAGGGGAGTACATCTCCAATAGGATGAAAGAGTTTTATGAAACTAATGGCATTAGGAGAGAGTTTACTTGCACATATACTCCACAACAAAATGGAGTAGCTGAGAGAAAGAATAGGACACTATGTGAGTGTGCTAAAGCTATGAGATTATATGCATCACTTCCTATTTCATTTTGGGGAGAAGCTATTTTATGTGCAAACTTTCTATGTAATAGAATGACTAATAGTGCCATTAAAGGACTTATACCTTATGAAGTATTGTTTGGCAAAAAGCCAAATCTTATCAATAAGGACAAGGATTGAGCCATCAAGGCTCACTTATAGTGACAAAGGGGAGCAAAGGGAAGATTCTCAACTACTCAACTCTTCTACTTTCTTGACTACTATGCTTGAAGAACCAACTATTCTTGAGGAAGCAAATAAGTCTCAATATTGGAGGAAAGCTTTGCAAGTAGAGTTTGATGCATTAATGGAAAATCAAACTTGGAAGCTTGTTGATTTACCTTATGGAAAGAAGCCTCTTACTTGTAAATGGATATATAGATTGAAATATAATCAAGATGGTTCCATTCATAAGTTTTAAGCTAGACTTGTAGCAAAAGGTTTTTTGCAAGTTAAAGGCATAGATTATGATGAAACCTTTGCACTTGTTGCAAAGCTTGTGACCATTAGATTAATCATATGTCTTGCAACTTCTTTCAAATGGGAGCTCTTCCAACTTGATGTGACAAATGCTTTCTTGAATGGATTCTTGGAAGAGGAAATCTACATGTGCCAACCCGAGGGCTTCATCAAAGATGGAGAAGAAGACAAGGTGTGTTTCTTGAAGAAGAGTCTTTATGGACTCAAGCAAGCACCACGAGCATGGTACTCTAGGTTGCATTCCTATCTTATTTCCATTGGATTTGTTGTAAGTTCTTATGAACCATCATTGTACTACCAATGTAATGATGGAAAGATCATTATCTTAGTTTTATATGTTGATGACATTATACTCACAGGAAATGATCTAGATGGCATCAAAAATGTAAAAGTTTCCTTGTCTGGTGAATTTAAGATGGTAGATCTAGGACTTCTTAAAGTTATACTTGGAATAGAAGTCACTAGAAGAAATGGGTTTTCCTTCATATGTCAATCTAAGTATGCTAGATCAATCTTAGCAAGATTTGGCATGATTGATTGTAAAGGAGTTGAAACTCCTATGGAACTAAGTGTAAAAGTTTCTAAGGCCAGTGATGAAGCATCCTTTGAGGACATCACTACCTATAGAATGCTTATTGGTTCCTTGGTATACTTAACCATCACTAGACCATATCTTAGTTTTTGTGTTGGCAAGTTGAGTCAATACATTCAAAGTCCATTAATATGTCATTGGAAATGAGCAAAAAGGGTGTTAAGGTACATTTCGGCTACAAAAGACTTTGGCATAGTTTATGAAAGGACTAATATTTGTTTAAGAGCATATTCGGACTCAAGTTTTGTAGGTGACAAGATGGATAGAAGATCCATAAGTGCATTTGATACATTCTTATGTGGAGGAGCTATATCTTGGCTTTCCATAAAGCAAGATACCATCTCTCTTTTATCAACAGAATCCGAGTATAAAGCTATGACAACAACAACAAAGGAGGTTCTTTGGAGGAGCTACATGTGATCAAGGATGAAGACATTCCATGCATATATTGTGATAATCAAGCAGCTCAACAACTTGCAAACAATCTAGTCTTCCATGCTCGAACAAAGCACATCGAGATTGCACATCATTTCGTGAGGGAGAAAGTGCAAGGAAAGGAGATCAGTTTCAGCTCTCGTGTTACAAATTGCAAATCCAGATTTACCTTACGTCGTGAGAATGGATGCAAGTGATGATATTGTATTATCAAAAGTACGCTCTTGGTTCTAGTAAGAACAAGATTGAGCTTGTTACTTATGTTTTTGAAAATCATGTTTTTCACATGTTTTGAGGCAAATTGTGAAGTCCTCTTGAGACTAAGTGAAGCATCCAAAGTGGACACTTACATCCTTGAGAGAGTAATCAGCCAAAAAAAGATCAAGATAGTATTTGATTTCAAGATTAGATCCATCATGGATAAAGTTCATAGTATGTGGACTAGTCAAGCTAGAAAGCATAATTTTGATGATCATCATTTTTTCACATCTTATGATCTTGATCTCTATGATCCATATGAGGCTTGGAAGCCTCGAATTTCTCTATTTATGGTGAGCCATCATGCATGTGGAGCTTTCAAATCAAAGGCCATCATCAAGCATGGAGGAAGCACATGATCATAGTGGCATATTGGTGGAGTACTCTTCAAACTTTAGTGGCAAGAGATCTCTACCAAAGAGATCTTATCATGGATATGGTGAGGGTGCTACTATGATGGATCCCTTGGCTAATCTTCACTTCTTATGCATACCAAAGGTCCACTCAAAAAGGTTTACAAACTTCTGAAGTGATCTAGTACCTTTCCAAGCTATTTTTGAAGAGTGTGAGAAATCTAGCTTGGTATTTTTATGTTAGAAGTTTGTGAGTGAATCTCATATGTGTGGAGGATGTTTCCACATGTGGAGAATTGTAAAATAAATTAGAAATGTTTGTCATAGGGGTCTCATAATGTTTTATGGTCAAGCATCTTTGTGTAGAATGTGGATAGGGTCAAAAATTGGCATAGATGGCAAATTGGTCAAATCCACATGTAATGCCTCTATTGAGCCAAAGTAGTGTAGGAGGTGAAACTCATGCTAATTAGGTTGTTGACAAGTGTCTTTAGTTAGTTTGATGTGTGACAAGTCAAAGTTCAAGAGGTCCAATAGAATTTAGAGGTGGAAGCATCAATGGTCCAATAGGATTTGAGATAGGCTTGTGAATGGACCAATAGGATTTAGAGGTGGATGCATCAATGGTCCAATAGGATTTGAGATAGGCTTGTGAATGGACCAATAGAATTTAGAGGTGGATGCATCAATGGTTCAGTAGGATTAAGAGGTTGTAAATATGAGGTCCAATCATGTTTGAGTTTGAATTAGCTCGTGGATCTACTAGTATCATTGTACTTCTCATTCTAAATTAATTGATTTTGAGATCAAGTGGATTTTGAATTAAAGTGTTTTCTAGCATTCTCTCTCTACCCGAGAGCTATTGGTAGGATTCTCTCTCTACCCAAGGAAAGCAGCTTGTTTTTACTTAGTTTTATTTTGGAACACTTCCCACACATGTGTATGTACTTTGGAAGTGAGTTAATGCATGTAGTAGTGTGTTTTTGCCATTGAGAGCTAGATAGATCTTGAATCTCAATCTAATCTTGATGATTGTGCATCCACACACCTTAGGAGATCTAAATCATATGTAGTGGGCTCTCCACACGTGTGAAATTCAGAAGAGAGAGAGAGAGAGAGAGAGAGAGAGAGAGAGAGAGAGAGAGAGAGAGAGAGAGAGAGAGAGAGAGAGAGAGAGAGAGAGAGAGAGAGAGAGAGAGAGAGAGAGAGAGAGAGAGAGAGAGAGAGAGAGAGAACCCACCAATTGTCCCGCAGTTAGTGAATCCCTTAGTGGGTAGTTAGCCCCCCATGAGGGATAGCTAACTGCTCGCCAAAAGACCATTAATATTGTGTGGTAGAACATAGGGTAACCCTGGAAAAGAATTTGAAAGAAGAAGTTTGTTGATAATAAGACAAAGTTTATCCCTCATGAAACCATTTTTTTAAAAGGCATTTAGTAAAATTTCTATCTCTTCAAGGAAGCTATCTTGTTTGTTACAACAATACATTGCAGAAATAACTTGGGAGATAATAACCTTGTATGAGTTGTAGACTGGTCTATTAGAGGCCAGATGTATATATTGTAAAAAAGAAAAAGATAATACCCTTCTTTTTTCAAATTTTGAGATATGTGTCAAATCTATTGCTAGATCAAACGCGATGGAAATATTAAAAAAGCTAGTAGTGTTTGCTTCACATGACTTTCTTTCTATGTCTAGAAAATCCAAGGAATAAATCCACAAAAAATAGCATGCTTCTTTATAGTGATTTCATCTAAGCATTCATGTGTAGATAAGAGCTTCATCAGTTTAAACCATCCATCATAAAGCTCAGAACCAACCTTGTTGATATTATTTTGTCTTAATGTAATATGATTAAGACCCTTCTCTAAGGATTTACGTAAAATTGAGCTTTTGATAATATTACAATCTATAGAAACAATATGTCCAAATTTTTCTGAGATAAATCCTTAAACCTATTAAAAGATAGACAATCGCAAGAATGTAAGTTTTCTATATCAAAATCGCAAAAGACATCAGAAGGAAAATACCAATCATTTTTAACACTTGGTAAGAATGTCCAACCAAAAATAATATTATCAAAATGTTTGTCTACAATACCAAATAGTTTGGATAAAACATGAGCATAAAACTGCTTCACATGAATAGCTTCGAAAACTCTATTGTGGTTACATAAATGTAAGAAACAACTCCATGTATCACTGCTAGTAGTAAGCTGAAGATGTCTAGTCTCCGAGATAGTAACTTCTTTTCTTTCTGTCCTTTCACCATCATGCACATTCACTGAACATGGAAAGGCATTGTAGTATTGACACGAATCTGAATGCAGACCAAACAGAGCTGTAATCAGATTAAGTATAACAAAATATACAAGTCAATAATGCAGGTGAGCACAAAACAATAGCAGATGTAACCGTGTGCTTCGCAAAGCTAATCACAATCTATGAAGGTTATGAACGTATCATTGACAAATCTGTCTGAAAGAAAGAATCAATGCGTAAAAGCATCTACAATGTCTGTCTCACATGTTACCAATCATACTTCAATCTCTATTTGTGAATACTATATACACAAATTTTACAGGTGTGCAGATGAAAAAGGTACAAAAGTGGTTGTGTTGTCTGTGATGTCATTGTCAAATTTGATTACACGGTGCATAGAACGAGCATGAGGAGGCCACGACGTCAGGCTTTGCTAAAATTGACACTGGTGAGAATGCGAAAATTGTGACACTTTGTCATATTTTTTGCCTGTCATAAATTGTGTGTAAAAATATAGTGTTGTATTTTTCGCCTATTTAAATTTGTTTGTATTTATGTAGACTGTGCAACTGTCACTTTTCTGGAAGTGTCGCAAACACTTAGTTGCTCAGGATGGCCCGAAGGTGAAAAGGCAACAGTGTTGGGTTTTTTGCCTGTGGAAATCCTGAGTAAATATGTAGACTTTGGGACAACACAAGTAAAAAATGTAACAACATGAATGGAGGCAGATTAACATAGGATTCAGAAGAGTAGAGGAGATAGATCCAACACCCCCCCTTAATCTGGATCTGTGAATGCCTTGATATTCAGACTAATACGTTAAGATTACCTCCTTGTTGAGAAACTTGCCCCTAATATAATGATATCGTATCTCAATGTGCTTACTCCTAGAGTGAAATCTAGAATTGGCCAATAAGGCAATAACACTTTGATTATCACATAATATGATTGTAGGGCTATATTGATTCAAACTAATGTCGGACAGTAAATTTTCAACCAAAATGCTTCTTTAATAGATCGAGAAGAAGCAATGTATTCTGCTTCTGTAGATGAAAGAGCGATAGAGGTTTGCTTACGGATGTTCCATGAGATAGAACTGTCGTTGAAGAAGTATGTAAATCCAGATGTGGACTTACGATTGTCTACATTTCCTCTCTAGCTTGCATCAGAATATCCACTGAGCTGATGAAGATTATCGTTGTTGACTTATCCATAGCAGATGCATTGGTCCATGGTAGCTCGAATATATCTCATGACTCTTATGAGAGCTTTCCAATGGGTAATGCCAAGATTAGCCATAAATTGGCTGAGTGAGCTTACTGAAAAGAGACGTCAGGTCTTGTATAGACCATTGCGTACACGAGAGATCCAAGTATCGATCGATAAGGATACTCTCTCATCTGCTCCTCTTCTTGCTTGGTCTGAGGAAATTGGTCCCTTGACAAACACAGGCTTGGATCCATCGATGAGTGAGCTAACTCACAATTCATCATATTATATCTGTCAAGAACATTTTGAAGATATCTTTGTTGAGTAATCTAAATCAGTCGTCTCACTCTGTCTCTCGGTGCATTTGAATGCCCAAATAGAAGTGATCTTCACTCAGATCAGTCATGTCGAACTCAGAAAACAACATCTGTTTAGCATCCTTAACCAAATTGGTATTGTTGCTGAAAAGCAACGTATCATCCACGTATAAGGTGATGATAATAAAGGATTGTTGCACCCACTTGGAGTAGACGTTGCAATCAGCAGTTTTCCAGAAATTGACTTTGTATATAACTTATAAAAAGTTGACTTTTAAAAAACCGACAACCTTTTTAAAATGCATGAAATTTTTTGTTTTTTGTTTTCAAATGCAAGAAAATTGTGTAATAAAATAGGTAGATTCATATGAAGCTTACATTACATAGCTTTATTAAATCAATAGAATTAGTTATTAATGTAAATTTGTAATATTCTGTCGACAAGCAAATTGAGATACAAGATTCAAAAGACAAGATTTTAAGAAAATCAACAATTCTAGAAAACCTTAGAAATTAGGGTGATGCAATAATCAATATCAAAATGTTAAATTTGTACATTTTGGTATATATTAGATTAAGAAAAATCTATGGGTAAGCATGCGAGATTAACGACAAAACCACCCTGGTAGAGAAGATGAAGTTGTTTTTTGAAAAGAAGTAAAATGGCATGCACTATGTCAAAACTTTATATTTATGGGCCACTCAAAGAATGTATTAAAGCCTATAGTCAAACAATTATTTCTAAAATCTTAAACCAAAAAAAAATATGAAAATAAAAACCTACAAGTTTAATATTTGATAGGCTCGTAACCTATAAGGACACAAACATGTAGTTTATGAGAACCTACATTTGTTTTAGTAGGTGTGATGGAGGTAAGCTATTGTTACAGTTTGCTAAAACCTGAGTTGTCACTCCTAGGTGAGTTTGAGCATTGAAATTGAATTTTTTGTAATTGGTAAATTATGCAATCTTAGCTCTTTTTAAAAATTTCAACTATTTCAATGTTGTGCTTGTGTATAATTGGAAGTCTTTTGTGATGTGACATGCACGTGTGGAGGATAACTTTTGATTAAAAATTGGAAGAAGACTCCTATAAAATTTGACTTTCACTTTCTAAGTAGAAGGGTCTTGTATACTAAGACTTTCAATTAACACTTGGCATAACTTTGTGCTTTTTCTTTGAAAGACAAATAGGCCTTTGACATACATTTCACTTTTCAAATGGCCTTTAAACTTTCTACATGCATTCCTTTGTAGTCCGATGGTTTCCCCATCTTTTATTAATAAAAACAAGAATTTTCTTCTTTTTCAAATGCCAAGCCTTGCCTAGGGCCATTCACAAAGTGCATGTGAATGAGCACATGGGACCACCTTCATTCGCAAAGCACCAATCGTCGACAAGTTTCTTCTAAACATGTGATCATTTCATTTCTATTCTCCATAGACAGTAAACCAACAACCTTTTTTTATCATTGTGAAATTATTCTAGCCTGTCTACCACACTCTCACCCTCAATCAATCAAAGAATTGACCTAGCCTATCAAGATTTTGGGAAATGATCAACATACGTCTATTTTAGCTTTTTTTTATAACTTTGTAATGCATGAATGATTGGTTTTTGTGAAACAATGTTACAATTGTGTACATTTTGTGTCATGAAATACATGAGAAAGATAATTACAAATATTCATATTATCGTGTGCTTGCTTGGATACATGCCACCTTTGGGCATTTTACTTCTATGTGGTGATTAACCTCCTTAATTATCATCTGTTCTTCATTAGTAATTGTTTTTGTACTCCTAAGAACACAAATCTTGGCCTTGACATGATCATAAATTTTTAACCATGAATGGTGATTTGATTTCAGATTATCTACTCCTAAATAGGTACACAAGGTGGGACTATCCATCATGATGTTGTGGCATAGACCTATGTGCTAGGTTTTTAACATTTTCACAAGAAGTAGTTGATTTTCTAGAACCAAGCTCTTAGGGACTATTTCAGTCCCATAGAGAGCCTTGTGCAATTTGCATACAAGATTTATTTGACCTTTGATCTTGTATCTTTCAGGTTTGTGACATGAAAATGTCTTCTGGTTCCATTTAGAAATGTTGCTTCAACGTCCATTCAATGGACTTCAAGGTTGGTTGCAGATTCAAATGACAGTAAGAGTCAAATTGAAGTATGCTTTACCGCTAGGCAAAGTAGTCAATATTTGAAATTTGTGAAAATCCCTTTGCAATAAGTCGAGCCTTGAATCTATCAACTTTTCCATTAGCATTATACATGATTATGAAAATACATTTGCATGGAATGATATTTTGACTTTTTGGCAGCTCCATGATTGTCCATGTGTTTTCTAACATGAAAGAGTCCTATTCTTTATCCATGGCAACCTTCTATTGATCAACATTAGCATGTGACATACCTTCTAGTACAATATTGGTTTCCTGCACAAAATAGTATGAAGCATCATCCATAACTCTTGATGGGATGTCTAGGTTGATTCGATCTTCTTGGGATAATTTTGACTTGTTGAGGTTGATTGACTTGTTGTGGCTAAAATAACTTAATATCATACTTGTGCACCTCTGTTCTATTGTGACTGGTCTCATTTATACTTCCCTCGCACAAGTCTAATATACCGTACAAAATTTTCGTACATATCGCTCCTTTGTGAATGCTTTGGACCCCTCCCCTTCCTATCTTGTTGATCACGCACAAGTGCGATATCCCTTAGAATACCTCTATGGAGAAGAGAAAACATACGAAGAGAGAATTCTTCTCTATTGGTATATCCTCAGTCCCTGCCATTGCCATTACCCCTCCTGTTTAAATTAGAAGGCGCAACCACATCAGGTGGCTCTCTGATATTCGTAAGTATTAGAGATCAACCAATCTGCTGATTCAGAGAGCTCCATTCTATCGTGTTGTCCGCCATATTACCAGGAATGATCTCGGACAATTTGTTAGGTTCACTCCCTCGGCTCTTCAGTGCCTTCAGGAGGCTTCTGAGAACTATATGAGCCTTTTTTTTGAAGATTCGTTTTGGCTAGCTATACATGCTAAGAGAGTAACCATTATGCCTAAGGATTTCCAACTACTGATGAGGATACGGGAAAGATATTCCAAGTTACACATGTCTCAGCCGGCTGCTCCCAGACCTAGTCCATTAGATAGAGCAGACCTCTCTACCAAGCGGCCTAGGAAGTAGCCAGCTCCCAAGAGATCCCCGAAGAAAGTTAGGAAGGCCAATACCACAAATTTTCCTCAACCTAACCCCGTTGGTAATGTAGATACTGCTACACTAGATACGACTGTAAATATAGCTACATCAATTTTGGATAATCTTGTTATTCCTGTTGATACTGCTCATCCACCTCCTCCTCCTATTTCAAATTTTTATACATATTTAGATTCAGATGATTATCTTAAATTTAAGAGTGACATAGCCGATGTTGTAGATAGAATTGGAGTTCCATTTTGTTTTAGATTAGAGGAACTTGACTTCAGTATAAACTATAGAGTGATTGATCCAATGAATTGTTGGTGCTCAGTAACTTTTTGCTACAGGTCTTCAAGGAGAATAACGGCACTTTGTCATAGTGTCTGACTAGTGGATTCACACCAACAACAAAATACCTGCTTGTGCTTTATCATACCAAGTGAGATATGTTAAATGCTTCTTGTTGTTTAATGCTTTATCATTGGCATTATCAATGGAAATAGTTCTCAGAATTGTAGCTAATGTACTTTCTATCTTATTTTGCAGTGAGCACTAGAGTTTAAACCTGATCTCTATCAAGAGATCTGTAGATAATACTATTAAAGTATTTTGTGTCAAGATGAACTCGGCTAGCAATACGCATAAGGATGTAGATATATACTTGTCATATTTAAGTAAATATATTCCAAGAGATGTTCCCCATCCCATTGACTGGCAAATCGTCAGTTTGGAGGTCAATTTTGTCTTTCTTAACAACATTTTGAAATCGGTATTCTAATGTATTTGTTTCATTCTAATTCATTCTGCTTCTTAATTGCTTTCTTGTGTGCTGAATTTTTTTGCAGTCACCCCAGCAAAATGATTCATTCAACTGTAGGTGGTACACTTTATATAATGCAAAGTTATTTTTTGAGTGGTTCAACCTTCAAGAGGATGTTGATATTTCAAAGGTAATTTATTCTGTTTAATCTTGGTTTTGGAATTGTAATTAGTTTTTCTATTCTATTGATTTTTTTAGCCGTTACTAATACATGAATGTTCTATCTTGTAGTTTACACTTCCTGAATACACATCAAGCCAAGTGTACTGGTTTAGACAAGACATTATCCTAAGCATACTGGCGAGGGCAAGGCTTCAGTCTCCCATTGTTGATGTGTCCAGGTTGTAGAGCTTGTATGCCTTCAGATCTAAGGAATAGCCAATGAAAATCAATCTTCTATTGTCAGTCCCTTGGGTCGGATTTTGGATTTTTTGACCTTGGATCGGATTTTGATTGTTCGATCCTTGGGTCAAATTTTTCTGGAGCAGCAGAGATATGACTGAAAGCAAAACATCCAAACACTCTGATATGGTTGAGTGATGGCTTTGCTCCTGTCCACACCTCATAAGGTGTCTTGCCATTCAGAGCCTATAAAATGGATCGATTTTGAAAGTAGGCTACTATAGTAATAGCTTCTGTCCAAAATTTCTTTGGAAGAGATGCATGGGCCAGCATGCTCTTGGCACTCTCAATGAGTGATAGAGTCTTCCATTTAGCTACACCATTGGACTAAGGTGAGTTTTTTGTAAAATATTGTTGTATTTCAGTTGCCTTGTGCACAGAAGTCTTTGAATTTGTTGGAGATAAACACTCTCCCTTGATAAAATTTCAGTTTAAAGGACAATAATGATTGTACTTAACAATCATAAAGAGTTATTGGTTGCTTAATCAATAAATCTATCAAATTCTACGGCCTCACACGTGTGGAGTACTGTCTACTGTACGGCATGCACCTGAAACAACAAGTACTTTGGTTCTTGATAGCAATTATTCATAAAAATCACAATTCTATTGACTAGAAATCTCACAAAAGTGTAGAATGCAAAAGTCTCATCAATCTCATTAGCAAAATGATGATCCTTTTATGGATCAAGTACATCCACGAGTCTGGTACAGTCTAGCAGGTCTTTACACGTGTGAAGAGTGCCACATCACTCATATCTATCCATTTGATCCATCTTTGATCCTTATCCAAAGTTGACCTTCTAGAATATGGCTAAAATCCAAAGAGCTAGTCTCCTAGAATATAGGAATATTCTCTACAAAATAGGATCCAAGGAAAATGGTCAACTCTTATCTTCTAGAACTCTATACACACGTGTGAACATCCACTTGCCATGTGGGTGCATTTACTCATACATGCAAGGAAAAGCTAATTTCTAGGTGACTAGTCAACTTGACTAAAAACTAGTCATATCATGTTCACACTTGACTTGATTGATACAAAATCAAGGTAGATATTTACAAATATGAAAAGTACTTTCTTTCACACGTGGGAACAGGCTCCACACGTGTGAAATCAAATCATGAACATTGCACTCATGATTGATCTTTATTTACAGTAAAAAATGACAAGTGAGAAGTGACAATTTTCAACACTCCTCCTCACTTCTAACTTGGCAAATCTAATGTACATCTATCTAAAATTCCAAGAGAATATCTTAACTTGAAAAATGGATCTTTGGACAATGGCTTGGTTAAAATATCAGCTATGCATTCGGATGATGGTACATGATGTAGTTGCACCTCCTTGGATGGTACCTTCTCCCTCATGAAGTGGTGAGCTATCTCAATATGCTTTGTTCTAGCATGGAAGATAGGATTGGAAGCAATTTGTTGAGAAGCTTGATTGTCACAAAATATATAAAGGATCTCCTCGGCCTCTAGCACATGTAGCTCCATCAAGAGTCTTCTTAGCCATAGGGGCTCTTTGGTTGTTGAAGTCAATGCCTTGTAGTTGGCTTCACAAGAAGATAGTGAGATAGTATCTTGCTTTTTGGAAAGCCAAGATATTACTCCTCCAAAAAGGAATGTTGCAAATGCACTAATGGACTTTCTATCCATCTTGTCACCTGCAAAATCTGAATCCGAGTAGGCTCTCAAGTGGAAGTTAGATCCTTCATAAAGTATGCCAAAAAATCTAGTACTAGAAACATATCTAAGCACTCTCTTGGCACTTTTCCAATGATGCACTAAAGGAGCTTGCATATTTTGACTCAACTTGCTTACACAAAAACTTAAGTCAGGTCTAGTGATGGTTAAATAGATTAGGGAGCCTATAAGCTTTCTAAAGAGGGTGATGTCCTCAAAGGATGCTTCATCACCTTCATTAGTTGCTTTCACAACATGCTCCATAGGGGTGTCAATCCCCTTACAATCTTTCATACCAAACTTTTTAAGAATGGAAGTAGCATACTTTGATTGACTTATGAAAGTACAATTGCTACTTCTAGACACTTCTATCCCAAGTATAAACTTTAGGAAGCCTAGATCTACCATCTTGAACTTACTTTGCTTATGCCTTCATCATCATTTCCTGTCATAATGATGTCATCAACATAAAGCACCAAAATGATGATCTTTCCTTCATTACATTTGAAATATAAAGAAGGTTCAAAAGCACTTAGTACAAAGCCAAACAGATCCATCTTGATTGTACTTTATTCTATAAATCCACTTACATGCAAGTGGCTTCTTCCCTCTTGGAAGATTTACAAGATTCCAAGTATGATTTTCTTCTAATGCATCATACTCTACTTGCATTGCATCTCTCCAAACTTTAGATCTATATGCTTCTTCAAAAGATTATGGTTCTTCAAGCAATGTAGCTAAGAAGGAGTAAGACATGAATCTAGTACAATCATCTATAAAAGTTACATACATCAAGGCACTTCCATTACTTGCATGTGAAAAACTATGTACATCAGAATGTATGAGATCCAAGGGAGAGGGAGATCTTGATGAAGATCTCTTGTAAGAAGATTTGTGTGACTTTGCAAGGCCACATGCCTCACACATCTTTCCACACTTTTTGAAAGCTCTTGGTAGGTCGAGAGCTAGTTCCTTGCTTGCCATTGAATCCATAGATTGAAGATTAGGATGGCCTAATCTCTTATGCCATGTGGGAACTGATTCCATCCTCACTTTCCAAATGGAATAATTTGTGGAAGTGAGTCTCTCACTTGATTCCAACAACTATCCACCCATGGATGACATTGTAGAATAAGAGCTCTTCTTAAAATCACAAAGATTTATGAATTTTAAAGATCTATGAAAGGCCTAAAGCTTACAAGATTGCCTGTAGCCTGGTCTCTATCAAACTAGCACACAAGCTTGAATAATACACAAAGATCTTGACAAAAATTCCTAGATTTCACTCTCACAAAAAAAAAAAAATTGCTTTACAGTTTTCTTAGAGATTTCACTTCAACTAAGGATCTGAAGAAATCAGCCTCTTAGATCTGATCTTAAACTCCAAAAAAAAATGCTTCAATGATCTAAAACTCTATTTGGTCATAGGCATTAGCTAGATTGAATCTAGATCGATACTATGCTTCAAAAAGCACTAAAAATGGACTAGAATTGAGATTTTAGGACCAAAAAACACAAAGTAACTTGAAATGAAAGTTGTTATACGGTTTTACACGTGTGAAAAGTACATACACAGCCTCCAAGTTGATTTGATCCAAATAGAAACAAGCTATCACTTTAGATGAACTTGCCCTCACTAGTATTGGCCAAAAACAAATTTTGCCAATGATCTTTGAAAGTTCTATGATTCAATTGATCACTCTCATACTTAGATCTGATACCATGATAAAATTTTAGTTTAAAGGACAATAATGGTTGTACTTAACAATCATAGAGAGTTATTGGTTGCTTAATCAATGGATCTATCAAGTTCTACACTTTAGATCTTGATCTAGATTCACTACACTTAGATTTAAGCAAGAGCAATGAATCAAAACTTCATAAATCAGTGAAAGCGGCCTCACATGTGTGGAGTACTATCCACTGTACGGCCTGCACCTGAAACAACAAGTACTTTGGTTCTTGATAGCAATCATTCATAAAAATCACAATTCTATTGACTAGAAATCTCATAAAAGTGTAGAATGCAAAAGTCTCATCAATCTCATTAACAAAATGATGATCCTTTTATGGATCAAGTACATCCACGAGTCTGGTACAGTCCAGCAGGTCTTCACACGTGTGAAGAGTGCCACATCACTCAAATCTATCCATTTGATCCATCCTTGATCCTTATCCAAAGTTGACCTTCTAGAATATGGCTAAAATCCAAAGAGCTAGTCTCCTAGAATATAGGAATATTCCCTACAAAATAGGATCTAAGAAAAATGGTCAACTCTTATCTTCTAGAACTCTATACACACGTGTGAACATCCACTTGCCATGTGGGTGCATTTACTCATGCACATGCTAGGAAAAGCTAATTTCTAGGTGACTAGTCAACTTGACTAAAAACTAGTCATATCATGTTCACACTAACTTGATTGATACAAAATCAAAATAGATGTTTACAAGTATGAAAAATACTTTCTTTCACAAGTGGGAACAGACTCCACACGTGTGAAATCAGATCATGAACATTGTTCTAATGATTGATCTTTATTTACAATAAACAATGACAAGTGAGAAGTGACAATTTTCAACACCCCTGCATCAGAGCGTAGAGTTTTGATTCTTCTTTGGGTCAATTTTTTTGATGATGTCTTGAACTGCATGAAGAACTTGAGAGTATCGGATTTGTTCGTCAGAAAGTATATTGTAGTCCTCCGAGTCATCACTTGAATCATACCTCTATACAGCAAATGTCTAAACATTCTATTGTTCTTGATCTAGACTATCCTGATAATAAAGTCGAGTTACCTGTCTGTCAAGACTGCTTAGTTGGTAAACAGACTAGAAAACCATTTAGATCAAGCCATCAACATACTGCTAGAGGATTGTTAGATATCGTACATACAGACATTTGTGGCCCGATGCAGAATCCTTCTCTGAAGGATACAAAGTATTTCATAACTTTTATTGATGAATTTTCCAGAAAAACTATGGTGTACTTTATAAAAAAGAAATCAAAAACTTTTAATTGCTTCAAAATCTTCAAGGAGCGTGCAGAAAAAGAGACTGGAAGGACGATCAAAGCCATGAGGTCTGACAACAATAGAGAGTACATCTCTACCGAATTTAAGGAGTACTACAAAAGCCAAGGCATTGAGCAGCAATTTATCACTCCTTATTCTCCTCAGTCAAACGGCTTGGCCGAGAGAGAGAACCGTACCCTGGTTGAATCAACTAAATGTATGCTGGCGCATGCATCACTGCCCAAGAACTTCTGGGCCAAAGCTGTCTCCACTACAGCTTACGTCCAGAACAGATGTTCAACCAAGATCTCTCAGGCAGAACACCCCATGAGGTGTGGACAGGCTCTAAGCCTTTTGTGAAGAACCTACGAGTGTTCGGATATATCGCCTACCCCCAGATCCCGAAAGAGACAAGGAAGAAATTTGACTTCCAAGGTCTCAAGGCCATCCTAATTGGTTACACTTCATCTGACATCACATACAAGTTATATGATCTCGATATCCAGCAAATCTTGTTTAGTCGGGATACAGCCTTTATCGAGGATCGGTTCATCGACATCAAAGGCAAAGGCATTGTTCCAAGAGAACCTTTAACTCTTGTCATTGACACGTCAATCTGAGCTTCAGGCTCAAGCATGTCCATCGTCGATCCACTACTTGACAACGAGTCAAATGAAGATGTTGCTGCTACCCAATAACAAGTTCCAAGAATGGTTCATTAGTTAATTCCTCCAAGAAGATCAAGCCGAGTGCGCACACAGCCCACAACGTATACTCCTGAGTCTACCTATCTTTTGATACAGGAACCAATGACAGTCAAAGAGGCACTTAGCCAACCAAACTCTGATCTCTGGAGATAAGCCATGGACAGAGAGTATTCCTCTCTGATCAAGAACCAGACGTAGTCATTAGTTGAAGCTCCTGCTGGCTACAATATCATCGACTGCAAGTGGATCTTTAAGATCAAGTACAATGCCAATGGAGCGCTTGATAGAAAGAAGGCAAGACTGGTAGCACGAGGATTTATTCAGATTTTGAATGTTGACTACAGTGAGACTTTCAGTCTAGTAATCAAGCATTCATCGATCCAAGCCTTCCTATTGTATGTTGCAGCAGCCGATCTTGAAGTGCATCAACTTGATGTGCAAACAGCCTATCTGAATGGAGTCATAGAAGAAGACATCTACATGATCCAACCCGAAGGATACATTCTGGAAGGTATGAAGAATCATGTTTGTAAACTCCATAAGGCACTTTACGGCTTGAAACAGTCTGCCAGAACTTGGTTTCAGAGGATCAATACATTCCTCATCCAAATTTCATTTCTACACTTGTCGACTTTCCCAAAAAATAACCAAAAGTTTGAATTAATTGAAATCCTAATGAAAAAATATAAATGTATTATAAGACTTTGTATACAATTTTGAGCCTTCTCCATATAAAATCATAGTCTTTTGGCCCATGGGTTGTTAAAAGGCCTGCAAGATTTATTTTTGATACGCTTTTTGTTAGGTTAAAAAAAAAAGTTTTCTACAAGGTAGTACTACTGAAAGCAAAAGGGTTAGCAATTATCCATATAATATCTAGTTGACAAAAAGAAGGTGATCTATATACATCAAGAGAGTCTTCTAATCTTTAAAAACCAAAAGTTTGGATTTTATAAATACTAATAAACTAAAAGACAATTATTTATAATGCTCAAACTCACTATGAGTGACATCTCAACTTTTAGCAAATAGCTTATAGTACTGGGACAAGGACAAAAACTTAGTGCTGGTGGCAATCTCATATCATTGGTGTGGGCCTAGTCATTGGTGAGGATGATGATGATGCACAAAATGTTGAGATGTGGTTCCATTTTGTAGCCATGCTGCAAGATTTGGGAAATTATTGTGGCAGGAGTTCTCTTGCACAAAGGAAATTGATGCTAGAGCATTCCAACCGGCTTGACTGGGATGCCCTTCATCCCAAAACAAATGGGTTTCTGGATTGGAACAAACATCATACAAAGGCTCTCCGTTTACATCTGCTTGCCCACAACTACCATTTGTTCCTGGTTTTGGAGCGCAGCAAGGCTGCAGCCTGTGCTTGATACCTGCAGCAACAATCAATCAAAAATTGTCACCATACTGTTAAAATCTGATTAGAAGTTGAACAAAATTTCATAACAATTTTTGTAACGTTATGCAAAAATACAGAAGCTAGGGCTTACCAAAGGGAGATGGGTTGGCGATGACTGTTGAGAATGCTCTATACTGATCCAACATGAAGAAGTCTGCGCCTTTCAAAGCTGCAAACGTTGTGTTCAGCTCTTGGGCAAGTAACCGATTATGGTATTGAATCATAGGATGATAAGTAGGTACACAACTCTTGTATGCAACTTTGTCAGTTTCATCGGGTAGACATTCCAGAGTCCCAAGGTTCCCTAGAACAAATCTTCTCAATCCCAAACCATAAAGCCTTTGGATATTTCTGATAATCTCGCTGACGACTCTTGCCACATAGACTGGTAATTCCTAAAGAGCATAAAACTTTGAATGAATTCCTTTTGCAAATTTGCACCGTTCATGGATTGTTCCATCAAAGCCTAAACCAGTACTAAAATTGACCTACGAATGCAAAAGAACTGCTTAGAGTAACATGCTTTCTAGGTCTGTAAATGGCAAGATGAACGAACAGGACCTTGAAACTGCCATTTGTTGCTAAGAAATAACCGTAATCATTTCCGTTAATAGACACAAGGACTAGAGTATGTTGCAGAGAAAGCAATTTTGGCGGTATAGTCTGTAGCACGCTTTTGAGCTGGTCGACTTGAACGCTGAAGTTCAGGGGGTTGTAAGCTTCAAAAACTCCACTGCCGGCAACTGCAAAGTTCAGGCCGTATTTGACAGTTTTATGTAAACCGCGGCTAGACCTGGTGTACAATCTGTAAGGTTTCGTTGATTTATTTCCCATTGCCTTTGCTACAAAATTGAAAGTGTTAAAGAACCGAAATTAGTGCACGATGCGCTGAAAAAAAATTGCTTAGTATATATTTGAGAAAACAGATAATGAAACTTATGCTGAAAGTGTTAAGTAGATCGGCATACCCACAAAGTCTGTGAGAAGACGACCATTTGAGTAGCGACCCGAAGGATGATGAGGCCACGTCATTCCGTAAGGATATCTCCATTAAGCGGCGGAATGATTGTGGTTTCCCGTGTCAACATATGAGTCTCCAAACACAAACAACGGTATTGCACTATGTGCAGTGCCTGCAAAGAGGCTGCTATAAATTAAATAATCATGACATTTTCAAGTCTTCCCTGAGATGAAGTAAGTTATCAATAATGAAAAGGGCTGAGATTTCGTCTTAAAGCTCGCCATACAGACTTATTTCTATGTTAACAGACTTACCAAAAAGAAAAATTGTAACAAAGGCAGACATCAACAAACGATGACCGATTGCACCACCCATTATAGTGTAATTGTACAGATTGATGTTTCTCCTTCAAGCTCATTCAATTGCAAGCGGGGATTTCATTCGGAGATTGATCCAAACTGAGCGCAGGTGAAATATTGTATAAACTTATCTACGTTAGAATCTAGAAAGTGCTGTAATATCAGAAAATCTGAAACATAAGCGCAGGTGAAATAATGTATAAACCTATTAGATAGTGCTGTTATTTCAGAAAATCCCAGACATGTTTTTGTCATTAAATCATACATTTGATCATCGTAAGCTGAGTAGAATCTCCACCTACTGCCCACACCACCAACTGCAAACTCTTTCAACTGTGTGCAAATAGAGAAAAAGGAAAGAGGAGGAGAATCATTCGAGTATATATTGAGAGAGGAATAAGATCAAGAATGTTGTGATTGCTGTGGCCAAATGTTGCTTTAGAGAAAAGGAGATTCTTTGATTGGTCCAAGTGTATTTAGGGTTTTGACCAACTTATGTCAATGAGTTCTCTTTGATGGGCACGAGGGTTTCACTTAATCTCTTAACAAAAATGCAGTTTTGATTGAAATCTTATAAATATATATTATCAATGTCCATAACATGAGTTAGTGACACATTCAAAATGAAAAGCTTGAAAATCTTGGGTTTCGTTAAAATTAGGGTGTCAGTAAAGAGAACGATATAACTAGGTGTGAGAGATTGGAATTCAACTCCATGTGGATCCTCTCAAACAAAGCCTACAAAAGGGTGGAAAAAAGGAATATTTCTATGGTGGGTGACACCCTAAATGAGAGATGTGGTCATCATGCCATTTGAAGTTTGATATGTTTTTTAAGAGCCTCAACCCAAGAACAAGGAACATACACTTGTATGCAATGGATTCAATCGTCACTTTCCAAACCTCATGCAATGAATTCAAACTCCACTTTGTGAACCAACCTTCATTAGGACCTACGACGGTGGAGACCAAGTTCCCTCAAAATTACTCTTTCAGGGTCTTGTCCTATCACTAGAAACTTTACAAACTAGACATAGTTATTTGGAGTCCCAATGTAAATATATTATGGTAGGTGTAAGGGAAGCTCCCTAAGATTCCGCTTACAAGACAATACACAATGGAAAACACACTATGGAGCAACCACCCAACCAAGTAAAAGCAACCAATCAACTCTAGAAGCTTCACCCCCAAGCCAAGGAACAAGAAGCATGAATGTAGAGTGAAACACTGGCATTGAATCAATGATCACAATGAGGAGTAGGGCGAGTTTGGCCTCAATATATAGAGCCAAAAGCAACCTGGGCACATAGCCATGCATAGCCCTAAGTTCTCTATACATAGATTCACCTAGAATAGAGTCTTAAGCATGGACCAACTATTCATAGAATTGCTATTGATAACTCTACACATGCATACATTGTCTCAAACCTTGTCTAAACTCATTTAGTGTGTTCTGGGCCTCACAAGGATATTAGTTACTTTCGGGTCACATCCAGTATGACGTGGCATAACTAACAACTTGATTTACTGAAGTACCGTGTATCCAAGGCTAGGAGTACACTGAATCCTACTTATTGGTCATGGACATAGCAGTAGGTCCTATTGTCGAGCCACACTAGCATCAAGATGATCTTTAGAAAAATTATGGATGTCAAATTTTTGGCCTTGCCTTGCAAAGGCAATACTATGTGTCAAGTTTGGTCAATGGAGTTGGAAGAAAGTCAACGTTAAGGGATGAATTTTTAAAGGCAATCTCAAAGTTTGAGGTTTGCACCATGATGCATAGCATAAAAATTGCAGTTGTATACATGCACTATTTTTGTATACACTCAATAGCATGTAGCGTGTAGCAGCAAACAAAATTTATGCATGCAACAAAAAGATGATGCATGAACTTGAGGGTCTAGATTCTAGACTTGCTTCAAACTTTTAGAAGATGGCGCGTCTAGAGATAAATAGTTGTTTGGAACGATGAAGAAGCAAGGTTCATTGCAGTCGAAGTGGATGCAAGCTTGGAAGATGTGGCAATTTGTGCTCTAAGTTTGGAGCACTCAAAGCTTTTGAATCCATCTCCAAAACTCTTCAACGACTCCTATTTTAAGGTGCATGTTGCTTTAAGTTCAAGTAGTGGATGTTTCTCTAGGTACGTGCATATGCACTTATCAAACTTTTTGCTATAAAAATTTCAACGTCTCAAATTTATGATGATTGATTAGTTTGTTTCATAGAGGTCATCTGTTAATTTCACATGAAATTACCATTGATCTCCAAAAGAAGCTCTTGTAGCCACCTCTATGCTACCAACTGAGGTGCATGCAGCCCTCACTACCAACCACCCAATAGTTCCCATGGAAGACAATGAATTTGAAAAATACACAAGAATTTGCTTGCTAGATTTTCAACTTTCAAAACATATTATTCAATTGAGGCAAGGTCAGATCTCAATCTAGTCTTGATCTTGCTGCATCTACACACCTTAGGAGATCACAAGTACATGTAGTGGATGGTCCACACGTGTGAAATTCAACATGGTATCAGAGCCTACCTAAGGTTACCATGCATTTTGATCCATCTAAGTGAAAAAAATTTCATCAATCTTGAGCTAGAAGTTGTCAAGGCCCATTTTCCTAGCTATCTTGTTCAATCTTGGATCAAAAGAAATCAAAAGGACATTGATTGGGTCTGACCTAGTACTGTACAGAATCAGGTGCTCAGACACGTGTGAGGAACATCCAATTTCAGTTTGGAAGTTCTCTCTCATGTTTGATCCATTTATCTTGCTTGATAGCTTGTTTTGAAGCTATTTTTGTCTAGTTTCTGTTGCAATCAGTTTCATTCCATTTGGTTGAGCCAATCAAAAGTTATAAGCTTTTGAAGAGGGTTAGGTAGGGCACCTAGAACTGGGTGGACACATTTGGTTTGGTCAAGAGATTGCTTGTTTGATCCAAAATCATAGTTGTATGCTTGCCAATCTCATCTATATGTGATCTAGGCACTGTTTTGAGATCTCAGCCATTTTGTTTCATGCAATATCATTGTATTTGAGTCAAATTTGGTTTCTTAGTGTATTTCACACGTGCTAAGAGTGTTAGATCCTAACTTTGCCTATACTCCATCATTTGATGTGAAATAGATCTTCTTCTTGCTTCAAAATCTATGATGTTTGATCATTTCCTTATTTTCAAAACTTATGTAGAGAAGCAATTCTCATTCAAGATTAAAGCTCTTAGAAGTGATGGAGGTGGTGAATATATCTCCAATAAATTTCAGGTTTTTTGTGAGCTTGAAGGCATTAAAAGAGAGTTTTCTTGTGCCTACTCTCCATCTCAAATTGGAGTGGCTGAGAGAAAGAATAGATCTCTATGTGAATGTGCAAAATCTATGAAAATTGAGGCATCTTTGCCCAAAGATTTTTGGGGAGAAGCCATTAATTGTGCAAATTATCTTTGCAATAGGCTCCCACATATAGCTCTTGGAGGAAAGTCACCATATGAAATCTTTTTTTTGAAGAAGCCTAAGGTTGATCACCTTAGAGTTTTTTGATGCTTATGCTTTGTCCATATTCCCTTGGAAACAAGGAAGAAGGAAGATCCTAGTGCATGCAAAGGGATCATGGTTGGATACTCATCCACCAAGAAGGCCTATAGAGTCTTTATACTCTCTACTTCTCAAGTTATTGAAAGTAGAGATGTTGTCTTTCATGAAGATCAACACTCATCATTTGAAGAGGCCGAGATCAAGAAATCTATGGATGCATCATCAATTATTGATTTTGAAGACAATCATGATGTGATGGGGTCGAGATTTGAAGAAGACTCTCCTCGGATTTTTTCACCAAGAAGATCCATGAGAGATAGATCCGAGCCTAAGAGGCTCTCATATGTTGACAAAGGCAAACAAGTGGATCTTGATTCCACTAATTATGTTTTTTATGTCTCTCATGAAGAGCCAAAGAATGTACAAGAGGCACTCAATACCAAGGAGTGGTATGATGCCATGAAGCAAGAGTATGATGCATTGATCACCAACAATACTTGGGAGCTTGTGGATCCTCCATCCAACAAGCATGTGATTGGTTGCAAGTGGGTATTTCGGATCAAGTTCAATCATGATGGCAGCATAAACAAGCATAAAGCAAGATTATGTGCCAAAGGATTTGCTCAAATCCATGGTCTTGATTATGAGGAGACCTTTGCACCCGTTGCAAAGATGGTGACAATAAGAATTCTTATTTCTCTTGCTTGTTTTTTCAAGTGGAAGGTGTTCCAATTAGATGTATCCAATGCTTTTCTAAATGGTTATCTTGAGGAGGAGATCTATATGGAACAACCTCAAGGATTCATCAAGGATGAGTCCAAAGTGTGCTTGCTCTTCAAAAGTCTTTATGGACTCAAGCAAGCACCAAGATCATGGTATTCAAGACTTGACTCTTTTCTTATCTCACTAGGATTTACTCTTAGTGACTATGATCCTTCCATGTATCTAAAGTTTGTTGATAGCAATATTGTCATTCTTCTAATTTATGTTGATGACATTATTCTTTGTGGAAGTTGTATCAAGCTAGTTGATGAAACCAAGCTAGCACTTGGATGTGAGTTTAAAATGCAAGATCTAGGAGAGATGCATTACATCCTAGGCCTAGAAATTGATTTTTATGAAAATCATGTCTTTATATGCCAATCTAGATATGCTCACTCTATGTTGAAAAAATTCCATATGGAGAGATTCCTGCTTTATAGGATCTAGACCTTGGTTTGTGATGAGATTTTTACCAACCATGCACCTACCAAGCATAACTCTAGGATCTAGGCTAGGGTTTCATTTTAGGGCAAGAAAGTTGAGTCTACTTCCTTATTATATGATCACCTAACTTAGCAAAGGAAGTGAGTTTTGCTATGTATTCCATCTCTCCATAGTGAGAAGATAGATTATTTTTGGAGCACATTGGCAACTCGAGTTTCTACTCTCATGTACATTGTTTTTTGATGATCCAAATGAAACCAACACTTTGAAGACTTCAAACATAGCTTGCAAGCCATACTATAGCCTATAGGCCATACTACAGCCTATAGATTTATGTCTATGATTTGTGTTTCCATTAGCACTGCTTGTTGTTTGTGAAATTGCCAATCTAGATCAAGTTTTTGGTAACCAGTTTTCTAATAGATTGGTAAGCAAGAACATAATAACTCTTGTGGATCATTTAAGATCCAATTTTGGTCCCAAAAGTATTGTACTTTCACAGCATTTAGAAATGTCCATGGCTTTTATGCATTAAATGTCCTTGGGTATCTTGAGATAGAAGTCGACAGAGGAGTCACATTGCCAAAGTAAAGTTGTATCCTTATCAATGTAGCTCTTGTATGTTTTTGCCCAAGCTGGCATTCGATCAAAATCACCAACGCATGCCAAGGGAAAAGAGTCGATGATGAAAGGATGCGGCATACTAAAAACTCCTGTCAAGAATTTAGCGAGTCCAGAAAAATAGCACTCATGGGCATTTGTGATCCATCTGAAAGAATTTTTATGAGATTTGAACGTGGATAAAAGATAGGGAAGTTCGTTTGAATAAATGAAGTCGTCGGGTAGTATATTTCCCATAGTTGCCTTTATATGTTCTAGAGAGTACTAAACATAATTGTTTGATTAGTCAGGGAAAGGTTCAAAGTTTTGACTATCAAGTCTTTCAATTACAAGCATTCTGTAAAGATGAATACAAATCAAGCATGGATTATGTTGCGCTTTATCAACACCATTGATACATAGATGTTTGATTAGCCATTGTCGTTTATTGTTGGCATCAATCTTTTTTTGTATTGTTACAGTATTCCCTTGAATCCAACTTTTTTCTTTTAAGAACTCAATAGCGGCAAGTCTACATATATCAGCATGTTTTAAAATGGTTTCTTCATCCATCATTGCATAAATAGGTAGAAGTTAGATAAGTTTGATCCATCCATCATATAGTTCATTAGCAACACTATGTATGCATGTATGTTGCAAAGTAATATGATTAAGACCTTTTTCTATAGTCTTTTTGAATTAGTAAACTGGGAATTACTGAACACATTTCCGAATTAACCTTCAATTAAGTTATTCATTTATGATTTGTCAATCACAAATAAATAGATTCTTATGATTCGTCAATCATAATTCTCTAGAATCTCAAAACATACTTAATTCCTAAAGGATTCTGGAGTTTATGTTTAACACACAACTCAGGAAAAATGTAAGAATCATTCCAAAATATTTTCCACTAGAAAAATACTAGCTTTTAGGAATATTCCTCAAGCTGGATTCTTTAAATGTGGGTTATCAAATTCCAAACCATCAGGTAGTCAAGGACAGAAAGCATACCAAAATGATATCAAAACCATCTTCATCCACAAAAACTTCATATTTACAGTCTAGAACTAAATCTAGATATTGAAAGATCTACTAAATTCATCAAAAACTCAATTGTCAATCTTGGAACCATTATGATTCATTATCCAATTGAGCGCTCTGGGATACAATCACCGTTGATCTATTCCTTAACCAAGGAATACTCTACCAAGAATATTGTATGTCCAATGCACATAATTTTGATTGATGAATCACTAATCATGTGTCTTACAAGAAATACACATAAACAAACAGTTCTTGGTGAATTCCCTTCACACTGTCCATTTTGTGATTTAACTTTCTCAAGAGTAACCCAATTACTCAAGTTAATTGCTAGAGATTTAGAAATCTCAAATGTCTTGGCGTAGATCTTAGTTATACATGTATAACACCACATCAAGATCTTTATCCAAATCACTTTTTAGTTAACCAACAAGTCTTTCACAGAAAGATCTGTTAACTCTGCAAGTATCTGTTTCAACAATACTTGATCATATGTTTATGTTCACCGACTAGGTTAAGTGCACCAGATAACCCTAGCAACCAAGAATACACTGTAGATTCATACAAGATTCAATGTGCACATATGTGAATAACCTCACTATGACCCAGTACATAAACACATTCTTATCTAGCAGATTCATCCAGAATCCACGTATGTTACTCACATATTTCACCAAGAATCTTGTAACTCAGCTACTAAAAAAATTCTATTTCTCATGAGTAAATAACAATATCCGAGAAATCTCTAAGATGAATAACATTCGCTCCCACAGTTTTCCAATCCAATTTACCACTAACAACATAATTTCTTCCACTCAATCAACCCCTCACTAATCCTAGTACTCAAACTAAGATTAGGTTGATTTAATACAGACATCTCAGACTTAAATTCTGATCAAACTTACTCCTATTCCAATTTAAATGGAATTATCAACTTTTGGTCTTTTACTGTACTACTTATAGATAATGATTCAAATTTCAACCTATTCTAACTCCAAATTGTCCACACAATCCCTAGAGAATTCCTCGTATTCGAAAAGTTCCAAATAGGTATCTTACTCTGAATCTATCCGAAATCACTTTTAGAAAAATCTCATTTCTATACCATATCTAGTTCTCTTCCGAAAACTATGCAACCAACAGATCCTCAAATAGAATTTTACCCCATCACTTCACCCCTTCTTTAAAAGAAATTATCAATTTCTATAAAAGTTAACTGGAAAGATGATATTATGAAAATATCCAAATCCATGAAAAGTCAATAATAAGTGCATTCCACAAAAGAATTCACTCTATTACAACCAAGACTTTTTCTTCAAATATTTTCAGCCCGAGTGACGGTACAATCATTTCTCTGAGATCCATTTATGCAAAAGAGATATCTTAGGTTTAAGAAATTGAAACACTTTGACCTTAGAATTTATCTGAATTTCAAGTCTATTCACACAAGTAGTAATTCATACGCTATAACAGTCTTTCAGAAGAATAACTTCATGCTGGAAAGAATCATATAAACTAGTCTAATATCTTATCCAAAAAATGCTAAGAAGGATTAATTAAAAAAGCGAAAAATAGATTTGAGGGCCTCTGTTTTGTAAATAATGAGATACCACATTGGGATCTAGATTAAACCTCAAAATTTACCCCACATCTTATCAATGGTTTTTCTTTTTTTTTTTCCATATCATGACTAGGTACTAAAACACTCCATTGATAATCAGATCTTTATAGTCCTACAATTTTCTTTCCAAAATGACTGATGTCCCAACCACCAGCTCTTCCTTCCAAAAAACCCTTAACCGCCTTATTTGAATATTCTAGAGATCCACTGACCATCTAGTTGTCCTATAATCCATATAGGATATTATCTTTTTTTCCCAAAAGCTAGAGAATCCATTCATTTGGATGACTGGCATGCCTATCGGATGGATACCGCAGATTTACACATGCTCTTGTGATTAAAACAGAAATTAACATGGCTCAACCTTACATTCTGATCCTTCCAAATTAATGATAAGCTTCGAATCCCCCTTTGGATCCAAGAGCATTAACTCTAGGGACAAGTTTCTATCAATTAACAGACCCAATGTAATCCATGTATTAAATTCCACTTCTAACATATTTCGAGGAGCTACTAATGCAGATTTGCAAAAAAACAATAGTTAGCAGAATATCACCACAGCTGAAATTAAATCCAAATGTCATTGATCAACTTACAAAAATCAAAATATGCTTACTTGAATGCACGATACCTTCTAGTTCGATAACCTCCTTTTGAAAGCGTTTGAATGTCCTTGCAACTTTGTCGCTTTTGCTTCTTACTACCAGCCTTTTTCTTAGCCAATTCCACATCCTTCAATAATTGTAAGTTTTCAATTCGAATAGATTGTAAGACTGATTGCATTTGCTCTAGTTCTGATTTGATATTGATTGTTATCTTCTGTAATGATTCATTATTTTTTTGAAGTTGTTCATTTTCCTCATTAGAGGAGTTCTCAATATCAAAAAGACCCTTTAAGGAATGCCATGTAGGATATACAAAAATATCAAAATAAAAAAAAAACAATATTGTTTATTTGCTTGCCCACACCACTCCCAATGATCTAACGACAGTGTCTATAGTCATAGTTAAGAACTATTAACAGTTCGCAGTATAACTTGACTAAATTCAAAAATATTCTCTCCATTGGTTACGAAAAGGGCAATATTTTCACTGGATCTAGAATATGACCGCCATCCCCAAATTCGAATCAGGAAAAATTGCAAAATGTTTACATATGCATTACTTCCATGAGAATGGAAATATGAGCGCCAACTACCTATTGGAATGAAAAAATGAGCGGGATTTCCAAATTTGAATCAAGCATACAAGCATGGAGATTGGATTGATCGTACATAGTATATAATATAATCAAAGATGAGTAGTTTGTTTTGCTTCATAGAATCTGGTCATAGTACTTTGATGCAACTGATTACTCTATTATTTTTTTGATGATGACATTATATCATCTACATGTGGATATCCCTATTGATTTGGCACCTTTGCAGAGAAGAGGAGGCAAAGGAGTTCAAATATCTGCTGAAGATCGTTCTCGTTACAGGGCAGAAGGAAAGAAAAACTTGGATTTGTGGACAGATGGAACATTATATCCACAAGATCCAAGCACTTTGACACATCCCACATTCTCTTCAATAACTCATTTAGTTACATGGATATGCAATGGGCATAGTGGATTACTAGGATATTGTAAAATATTGCAAAACCATGGAAAACAACTTTATATGAATAAAGTTCACTTTTTAGAAGGTGAGTTAATTCGGATATCCTCTTATTGTCAGAATAGGGATTGTCATCTCTAGAAGACGTTAGAAGAAAATGAACAACTTAAAAAAAATCATTACAGAAAATAACAATCAATATCAAATCAGAACTAGAGCAAATGCAATCAGTCTTATAGTCTATTCGTATTGAAAACTTACAATTACTGAAGGATGTGGATTTGGCAAAGAAGAAGGCTGAAAGTAAGAAGCGAAAGTTACAAGGATATTCAAACACTTTCAAAAGGAGGTTATCGAAATAGAAGGATCTGTGCTTTCAAGTAAGCATATTTTGAATTTTGTAAGTTTTCCAATGACATTTGGATTTAATTTCAGCTATGGTGATATTCTGTTAACTATCTGTTTTTTTTGCAAATCTGCATTAGTAGCTCCTCGGAATATTAAAGACAATGCTTCACTAGGAATGTCATTGGGCACAATATTGACTTGCAAATCCACTGAGCATATCATGATGAACAATAGGATTTCAAATGTAAAGTGTAAAATAGCATAGTCTTTGATGGTGGACATTCAAAATATTTTAGATAAGACTATAGTTCAGGGTGCTTGTGATTTTGCAGGTATTAGTAGGGAAGCATATGCAACAATATTTAAACTAATTAGAGAAGCTTTTAAGCAAGTTCAAATTAGAAAAGTCCCAATCCCTAGGACATATCACTTGAAGAAAGAGAGGGATACATTAAACATGGGTATGCATAAGGTCACTGGAACTCCATTTCATATTGAGGAGGTGTATAAAACTGATGGAAGATCGATATTCTATAATTCATCAAACAATTTATTTGTTAATCTAAATTACTTGCTGAGATACATCGTCACATTCTATGATATAACCTACGAAAAGGTGAATGGCAAAATAATCATAGTAATTAAGTTAGATGAGTCAGAAATTGTGAAAGGGCAGAAGATGGAAAGGGTTAGTATAACTCTCATGAATGGTGCTCTATCACAAACAGAGAACCAAGAAGATTTCAAATTCAGTGTCCAGTCAAAAAATGATATATGGTGGTTGGCAGCGTTTCAGGTAACTAGCCTCATTATTACATTACATTCATTGAATAGTATTAATACATTGTAAACTAAGTCTGATTAATTCTTTGGATAGGTGCTGAAAGAGGATCATGATATATTATCATGGATATTCTCAAGGACATCTTATTCTAGGATCATCAAGGACCATATGGATGGAGGACTTCTCAATGTTCCAGGAGTTGGAGACTTCAATGTTGAATGGCACTTAGCAGGTGATTTGAAAACATTGAAATGTATGTATAATGTCTCTCACGGTGCTACATCAAAACACCCTTGTTTGTACGGCATGAAAATGGCAAAAGATGTAACTAGGAGTACAGGAATTACTAGAGAATATACAGATCCAAACTGGAAGCCTGTGCTGTCTATCCCCTTAAAAAATGTGCATGTTTGCACTCTTCATGCAGAAGTTAGATTAATAGAAAAGATCATTTATCTTCATATAGTTTTTGCTTGGAATACTAAGACAACATAAAGGAAGCTATCTCTCGATTAGAAGATGTTTTATCAAAAGCAGGACTCCATAAAGGACATGTCAAAATTCAAAAAGACGAAAAGCTTTCAGGAAAGAATGAGAACATGCCAACTAAGCCAAGCATAGGAGGAGCAAAAGCACGTCGTTTCTATCAAATCATACTGGTAAGGCTTCTAATATTCAACACTCAATCTAGACAGATATTATTGTTGCCACTCAGGACTTCGAGAAAGACGGCAAAACCAGAGTACTAAAAGTTGATGTATGGAAAAGGCTTGATAGTATGATTGCTATTTTAAGAAAAGAAAAATACTCTGATATCGATAAGAAAGCTGTCCAAAGAACTTGTGTCGAGTTTGTTAATGCAATATCAAAAGCATGGGGAGAAGATCACATCACTCATTACATGGTTAATATAAAATTTTCAAAATGCTTTCAAATTTTCATATATATTTCGATCCAAACATAAGACTAACATTATGATTTGGACATTTGCAGCACATACTAAGAGATCATACAACATTTTTTGCAAATACATATGGAAGCTTGAGTGTATGGTCATCACAAGGGATGGAGAAGTCACACTGGCAAGCACGAGCAGCATTTCATCGAAATACACAACATGGAGAAACCAATGAAAAACGAAACTACATTTGTCAATTGTTTCAGTGGTTCTACCGTAGAGTTCAGATTCGATATATAACAAAGTCCACACAATACAACAAGTTTAGAAAAGCATGCAAGTTCATACAAGAAGAGAAAATTAGATGATTGCTGAGTAGAAGATCATCATGACATGTTCAGAATTGCTTTGCAAATTCATTGAACAAGAGAGGAGAAATACCCCATGTAAATGTATTGATTGTATTATTCCAAAATAGAAAGTGTCAACTATTCATCATCAGATCTTGTATCAGATTCTATGGTAGTATTGTCATGAAGAAATTCTCTGCTACCGTATGCATCTAATAGATGTGCATTATCCTTATTTCCACTAAGCTCAATATAAGTGGAATACAATGAATAATGGGAGCTCCTTAAAGGAACATTCCCATCAGTAAAGCCTAAAATGTTCAAAACATAAGATCTTTTGACAAAAATGATCTTATTTGTCTTAACAAATTTATGTCCTCCTAGATAAAATGATAAAGCTTTAACTGCCATTATAAGACTCTCCCCGACTGGGCTCAGCTTGGAATGAGCAATACAGATCTCATTCTTCAGGAAATGCCTAAGATAGTGGCCCAGTCCACTGTCCCTCTGGAACGAGGATGTGTGTTGTCTGAAACCACCTCGTCTCGCAGCAAAATCATCTATTATGAGAGCATCCTACAATAGGAAATATGTTAGCAAAAACACATTCAGTGACTGAAAACATTCAAATGCAAGGAACACTTACACATTCTTCATCATCAGCAGCAACCAGATCAAGATGATCAATATAATGACCACGTACTGAAGTGGAATCATTAGTGAAGTGTATTAATGATGGACGAGGGAAGCCCATCTGGGATTGAAATGTTGTGAATTTTTCATCGGATGGTCTGCCTCGTCCATTCTCAGCTATATTTGATATAGTCTTATTCAGGCATTCTTCACCGGTCATAAGACCCTCCTCATCATCAAAATCAATACCAGCAACAAGATCATCTGTCTTAAAATCTACAAAGTCGGAGAATTTGGAAATTGTGCCGGATAATAAACATAGAACCTCGTCCTCACGATAATCAAAAAATTTACATAAATCAGCAGTAGTAAAATTTACATTGCATTAATATAATATAAAGACAAATTGAAAAGACATTTCGAATCTTCCATAGATTTGGATTCATCATCAGATGTATTTTGGCCAATGAAAGAATCTCGGAGAACATCAGTATTTACATCAATGAAGTCACTTTCTTTATCAGGAGTGTCGATAAGAAACTGATATCCTTAATGGCTGACTGAACAGAGGAGGGTGCAAAAGGAGGGTCAGCAACAGGAACTTCATCATCATCTGGGATCTGAACTAACAGAAAAAGTACAAAACCACTCTGATATTCAACCAATCGACATTTCTTGTTGCCAATACGGACACATTGAACTACTTTTGAAAAGATCAAACAATAACATTCTATCCAGTCTATGTCTAAAAGCTGGGAAGAAATGAACAAGATCAGTATAATGCATGTACTGGAGTGGACCTATGGAGAAAACAGGCTTGCTAAGTATATCTTTGAATCTGACATAATGTTCATAAAATACGTCAAAATTTGGTTGTGCAGTCCTGAAAACATGTAGATATGGCTTGAATAGACTGTGGAAGTAGTCTAGACTTTCAGTAATCCCAAATTCACTCAGAAATGAAGTCAAGCCTGTGAGGATGATGAGGAAGAGGCCATGGCAGTAGCGTGAATATCGCACTTGTGCGTGTGGGAGAACTGAACCAAAACTAATTATCAAAATGGTACAGAAGGTGGATATGTATGGCAGACATATACAAAATATCACACTTGTGCGCGAGTAAGTATAGTTGCAAGCAAACGGATAGCAATGAGCGCGCACAAAAGCGATATGTCGTGAATTTTGAGAACTGAAAAGGTAAAAAATTAATCGTTTTCGTGCCATTTATACTAAATTTTTGCACGTGTGGTCACCGGACGTAGGACACGTGTCTACTTTCAATTGGACAACAGGCGCAGGCACGTGTGAGATGACACCTGCAGACGTGTGAAATGACACTTGGACATGTGTCGCGTGTTCATTTAATTGTTTAGAAACACGTGTCGCTCTCGCATTCGATCGTACAAATCCCACATGTGTAATGTGATAGGGTGACACGTATCGCTCTCGCATTTGTCCGTACAATGCCCACACGTGTGACAAGACGTTCTTTCGCACGTGTGAACCCCGATATAAAATCACAAATTTTGATGAATTTTCTTCATTTTTTTTTTCGCTCTGCATATCGCATTTGTGTGCGCCCTTCACAATCGAAATTTCTCGTACTGCCTTCCACGCGCACATGTCCGATACATCTGCCTACGTGTCACCCCATATTGCACTTGTGCATCTTTCCTCAAATCTAATGGTTCTCTCTGATATTCG
The DNA here is from genome assembly GCA_029204225.1 of Diphasiastrum complanatum. Classification (NCBI taxonomy): domain Eukaryota; kingdom Viridiplantae; phylum Streptophyta; class Lycopodiopsida; order Lycopodiales; family Lycopodiaceae; genus Diphasiastrum; species Diphasiastrum complanatum. Next base: position 12,249,637 of record CM055097.1, on the reverse strand, counting down.
GCTTGCACAGGTCCGATATACCATACATTATACGAGTTCTTTATCATCCCTCCCTTCTCATCCTAACCTTCACGCACAAGTCCGCTATCACATAGTACACGCCCATGGATAGGATGTTGTCAGGAGTAGGCCATTCATCACTTTGAAAACTAGGCAATGGAATTGCTTCGAGCTTGCCAAAACCTCCATCTATTTGTGGCGTATATAAAGATTCATAAAAATAGATACCACAATCTGCAAGTTCCTTTGAGCTTCTTCCTCTGTATTGCAGCTTTCCAACATTAATATTCCTGCAAGTGATTGTGTGGGCTCCCATTCACTTACGCATGATGGATATAAATCTAAAAGAAAAAAATAATGTTGAAGCATTTAAATCATAATCTGAAGAGCATCAATAAAGGAAATCACCTATGATTGCTGTAGAGTGCATATTTTTTGATATACTTACAATTACATTTTTGATGATCATGAGGATTGATATCATGTACTTTGATTTCTGAATGCATATATACATGTTGCACTAAGACTTCTGATATCGATTGACCTCTCGGGGCAGTCTTAACTCCAAAATTTTTGCTTTCCAATAAGATTTGTAAGTCATTTTTGCTCTTTTCTTTTGTCGAAAATTGCCCTTTGATGATGAATGCAGCAATACCCATGAGTTCTTCGTATATTTTGTTGGCTTCCAGTTATCAACTTCATCTTTCTGATTGTAAAGAATCACAGAATCGATCGTAGATCTGGGTCTCCTTGCCATTGCTATTTTCAAAGCTTGGGCGCCAAAAATCTCTCTGATATGTTACTTAATTTCAATTTTTCGTATCACATTTAATCTAATGTGAATGCCAACATAGTCACAATTACTACGTATACCATATTTTATGTAACTGTACATACTATATTTCTATACCTGTAACTACTATAGTTAGAAAATTTCATTATACTAACCAACATAGTAAAGTAAATTTAACTTGAGGTATTGACGTCGGGCAAATTAGCACATGTCGGGCAGGAAGAAGAAACCAGTGGGATACGTCCATGTTGCTCGGACACAAATTTCAAAGTTTTCTGTATTGCATTTTTATTTTTTAGTTAATTTGAACTACGTTACGTAGATTTCAAATCTGTGCACTTTGATTGGGCCTGGTGACGGTCGAAACTAAAGAAAAAAAATAAAAGTATCTTTACAAAGGGTCTTTTTGATATTGAAAACTCCTCTAATGCTAAAATCTTTTGGAGAAGACAATCTCTATTCTGACAATAAGAGGATATTCGTTTTAACTCACCTTCTAAAAAGTGAATTTTATTCATATAAAGTTGTTTTCCATAGTTCTGCAATCTCTCAGAATATCCTAGTAATTCAGTATGCCCATTGCATATCCAAGTAACTAAATGAGTTATTGAGGAGAATGTGGGATGTGTCAAAGTGCTTGGATCTAGTGGATATAATGTTCCATCTGTCCACAAATCCAAGTTCTTCTTTCCTTTTGTCTTATAACGAGAACAATCCTCAGCAGATAATTGAATTCCTTTGCCTCCTCTTCTCTGCAAAGGTGCCAAATCAATAGGGATATCCACATGTAGATGATACAATGTCGTCATCAGAAAAAACAATAGAGTAATCAGATGCATCAAAGTACTATGAACAGATTCTTTGAAGCAAAACAAAATACTCATCTTTGAATATATTGTATACTTTGTACGATCAATCCAATCTCCATGCTTGTCTACTTGATTCAAATTTGGAGATGGCACTCATTTTTTCATTCCAGTAGGTAGTTGGCGCTCATATTTCCATTCCAATGTGAAGATGGCGTTCATATTTGGAGATGGCGCCCATATTTTCATTCTCGTGGAAGGAATGCATATGCATACATTTTGCTATTTTTTCTGATTCGAATTTGGGGATGGCAGTCATATTCTAGATCCAGTGAAAAGATTGCCCTCTTCATAAGCAATGGAGGGAATATTTTTGAATTTAGTCAAGTTAAATTGTGAACAATTTATAGTTCTTAATTGTGGCTATAGACACTGTGGTTAGATCATTGGGAGTTGGGGAGGCCTCGGGAGTGGTAGAAATAAACAATATTGTTTTTTTTATTTTGATATTTTTCTATATCCTACATGGCTTTCCTTAAAGGGTATTTTTGATATTGATAACTCCTCTAATGTTGCATGTTGATGTCAAGGCCTTATACTCAGATTGTGTGGAAGATAAGGAAATTGTATCTTGCTTTTTGGAAAGCCATGATACTACTCCATCACATAGAAAGTTGGAAAATGCACTTATTGACTTTCTATCCACTTTGTCACCTGCAAAATCTGAGTCACTATAGGCTCTTAAGCCAAGATTAGTCCCTTTATACAATATATCAAAATTCTTAGTTGATGAGATATATCTAAGAACTCCATTAGAGGAGTTTTGAGTTCCAAAAAGACCCTTTAAAAATTCGTGCAAGATGTAGTTTATATTATTAAAATATTATAGCAGTAATGCTTTTGACTTGCCATAACTTTTTAATCGTAGCTCAGAAGTATGTCATCTAAATATCATTGGAAAGCCCTTGTTGAGCGCTTTTCAATGCACCAAACTCCGCTAAATTCGGACTTACCACTAAAAAGTTATGCCATTTTTAATGTAGAATCAAAATGTGGACTCAAAAAGTTACGTTACGTAGATTTCAAATTTAAGTGTTTTGATTGGTCCATGTGTAAGAAAAAATTGAGAAAAAAATATAAAAAGAATCTTTACAAAGGGTCTTTTTTGGATTTAGAACTCCTCTAATGTTTTGGCCATCTTCCAATGTGAAACTAAAGGACTTTGCATGAATTGGCTTAACTTTCCAACACTATAACTAAGATTAGGTCTAGTTATAGTCAAATATATTAAGAAGCCTATAAGTCTTCTATATAAAGTGATGTCCTCAAAGGATGCTTCATCACCATCAATAGATGGTTTTACATGTTGCTCCATTGGTGTCTCAATGCCTTTACAATTCTTCATTCCAAATATATCTAAGATGGATGTAGCATACTTAGATTGACAAATGAAGCTAAAATTACAACCTCTTGTAACTTCTATTCCTATAATGAAGCTTAATAGGCCAAGATCTACCATTTTAAACTCTTTTGCCAATGCAACTTTTACCTCTCTTATTCCATCTAGATCATTACCACTCAAAATAATATCATCTACATACAATACAAGAATAATGATCTTGCCATCATGAAATCTTATGTACAATGATGGATCATAAGCTTTCAACACAAAGTTGATGGAAATAGGAAAAGAGTTTAGCCTAGAATACCATGCTCTAGGTGCTTGCTTGAATAGCAAGAATAGTCATCAATGAAGATCACATAGTACTTGGCACCACCATTAGATTCTTCTGAAAAACTATGAACATCCGAATGAATGATTTCAAGAGGAGTGCTAGATCTTGATGTAGATCTAGAGAAAGGTTGCTTATGAGCCTTTGGCTACAAGCCACAAATCTTTCCACTTTTTGACAAATGCTTGGGGAGGCCGAGTGCAAGCTCCTTTGCACACATTGTTTCCATAGCTTTGAAATTGGGGTGGCCCAACCTTTTGTGCCATAGCTCCACCTTTCAGATCTCCACCTTTGCCAAATTCACACTCTCCATTGCAACATTAGCATCAACCTTAAACAATCTACCTTGTTTAAAACCTTTTGCTATACATTCATCATTTCTAAGGATGGCACAAACTCCATGCTTAAATTGTACATCAAGGCCATTATCCATTAATTGGCCAACACTTAACAAATTCTTGGTTAACTTAGGAACAAAAAGGACATTTTCAAAATTCATCCTTTTGGATGATCCAACATATAATGAAATGGTTCTAGTACCACTTATCCTACACTCCTGATCACTAGTTGTAAAGATCGATCTTTTTACATCATTATAAGAGAGTAAAGTGGAGAAATAGTCCTTTTGGAATGTCATGTGGGAGCTAGCCCCACTATCAATCCACCAAGAATCATTGGTGTTGCACTTGGATGATGGCGGTGTGTTAGAAACCATCAAGGATGATTCTTCTTCATCCTCCTCCTCTTGATGTGCAATGTTGCTTTGCTTGTGCCTTATTCTTCTTGAAACATTCTGATGCAAAATTCCTTTCTTGCCACAGAAAAGCATTTGAACTTTGACTTGTCTTTGATCTTGCCCTTTGAGCTTGATGCATCATCCTCTTCTTTGGCCTCCTTTGGATGCTTCTTCTTTCCATTGGTCTTCTTTTTTTCCTTGAATGAGAAATTGGCTTTCTCATCACCATCTTGCAAAGACAATGAGTTCAATCTTGCTTTGATGTGGAGCATCCTACACTCTTTAGCCACTAATACACTATGAAGCTTTTCTATAGTTGGCAAGGTGTCTTGGATGGCAAAGCCTTGGACCAGATTTGAAAAGTCATCTCCTAGACCATTAAGGGCAATTTGTACAAGCTCTCCTCTCTCAAAAGATCATTGCTTACATTCATCTTCACACAATGAAGTGCTAGTCTAGATTTCTTCTTGTATCTAATCAACTCCTGTGCACCTAGAGGTTCATCTCCATCTTCAATCAAGAACTCATAAAGGTCTTGGAGCAACATTAGTGACTCCATCCTAACCTTCCAAATAGCATAATTTGTAGAATTCAATCTCTCAATAGCTTCTAGAAGGTATGCTCCAATATATCTCATCTTACTAGTGATTTCTACAAACAAGAAATGGATTTGATTGACTCTAGAAACTCACCAAGGTCTCTCTTGTAGCGTTTCACTCAAATTAGATTTCTAATCCATCAAATGGACTTATAATCTCAGTTCTAGCACTCCATCACAAAGATGGAATGAAGATTAGATGATGTGAAATCTACTTACAATCAAATATTGTCAATCTTGGCTATTTTTGGACAAAAGAATGACTCAATCTCCCTCACTCTTCTTGATGTACTTTCAAGACCTGTAAATCAACTTTAAAGGACTTCATTTTAGCCTAGATTAATTAGATCTCATGAATCAAATTATAATCTAACTAATGGCACTCAATCTTGGTAGCTTAACCATATGGCTTGCTTACATTATGATTATAAGACTTTTCCTTTTCATGCAGTTATGTTACTTCTTGACTGGTGTAAAATTTGGCAAGTATTGTGGACGACTTCAACTAGGTATATCTGTTCCATCACCTAGTGTGGTTATCTTGTTCTGTGAGACGGTTGTTGGGATATAACACACACACACACACACACACACACACACACACACACATCTAATTAAGAAATGCTCTTTTGATTTACTTGCTTGTTTCGTTCACTATGATCATAATGAACGAACTATCTTGAGTTCTTTTGATCAGACTTCGTACAACACTCTGAATGTTAACAATGAAAAAATTTGTGTCAACAAACTTCTAATCCCCTCAATATGGTTATTGCTACTAACCGGTATGAAGAGTTGAAGTGCCATGAAATGATCATGAATTTACTACTTGTTGATGCTTAACTTGATGGCCCTCGATGTCATTCACACCATTTGGGTTGTGCTGAGAAGGCAAAGCTGTAGAGCAAAGTCACCCTTGCCCATGGTAAATATCACCACAACCTAGTCCATAAACCATTCTAGTGCATATTAGCGCCATGGGATTTCAATTAATGTTGTCTCGATTGAGTGTCAGACACCTTATAGTAATAAGGGTCGACAGCCCGCGAAACTCTGTGACTCTTTTACTTGCATCACTATGTGATATTATGTATTTTTACAAAAGAAAATCCACAGAGCTATTGTGACACTACAAATAGTTGTTGTGGCACTTAGAAATGTTGCAACAAGTCTTTGAATTTTTATTGAGATAGATAGTGCGACGTAGCAACGCTTTGTAAGTTGGAAAGTGCATTTGGATAGAAATACACATGCAAAGATTTCCTGCACCTACAAACTAAATTTGACACAAAAAAGGATGTTTAATGGTTAGACATCAAGCAGATGATATGAGAGACAACTAGATGTGCTAGTGTAAAATAATAAGTGCAACATATATAATTTCCATACTACGTTTGCTCAAGATATAATTCATGCGTCAATACAACAATGGAATGCATGATACATATCTCTCTTTCTCTCTCTCTTAGAAACACACACAACCCACACATATTCATCCATTGAAATTGTGCGCCCACACACATCCATTGATCCATACTACGTCTACACATATTCATCCATTGAAATTGTGGGGGGCAAAGGTAGAATGCAAAGGTAGAGGTCTGATGCCAACTTAGAGCTGAGTAGGAGCAGCTCATGAGGGAGATCCATACTCCACAAAGCCTATGTACCCTTTGTGTATGACACTAGCCTTGTCACATTGGAGGATACGTTTTTGACGTGGCAGTAGAGCCACCAGAAGATTACATGAATGCTCCATGATGCAAGTCCGAGCTACCAACCCCCGGTCCTCTTGGAATGCCATGAGAAGTATGGACAACTTTTGCTTTGGCAGCATTGGAACATGGCCGCTGACTATGTCACACCTTGATGTGTCTTTGGTTCGCATGGTGCCTGAGCTAGTGGACCTCGAACAATGATTCCCCACCCATTCCAGAGGGCACCACAGCTTGAACGTGGAGGCAAAAAGCAAGGGGGGGTTTTGACTTCTCCTTAATGAGTGTTGCATATCAATCTTAACTTAGGATTGTGAAAGTGTTGCAAAAATTTTACAAACCTCAATGTAAGTGTTGTGTTGCAATGCTTATTTAGGACATAAATATTTTCTTGGTTGTATGGTGCTCATTCACACCCTGGGCCATTTTTAGATAATGTATTAGCACTTGTTGATCCTAATCGTACATTGAGAGAGAGAGAGAGAGAGAGAGAGAGAGAGAGAGAGAGAGAGAGAGAGAGAGAGAGAGAGAGAGAGAGAGAGAGAGAGAGAGAGAGAGAGAGAGAGAGAGAGAGAGAGAGAGAGAGAGAGAGGAGAGAGATCATTACTTTCCTCTGCCTATAATATCACTACGAATTTTATCTAGATTACAAATATGAAGTTTTTTAGTAGGGAGAGGAGAATTAGTTTTTTGTGTCAAAAGAATAATGTGCAATCTTCTTGTGGTTGACATCATTATCAGCTCTACCAGAGGCACTAGGATGCACCATCATGGAAGACAAATAAACATAAATATCTAAAAATTATGTGTGACAAATGTGAGTGTGCTTGTTCTAAAGACATTGTTTGACACACTGAAACTAGTTTCCTTCCACATACTTGCCATAGAAAAACCATTTAGCTATGTGCAACATGGTTGTTGGCCTATTGATGCCTTTTCTATATTTCAAAGATGTTCATTAATATTGGAATCACTCATATCAATTCTTGCCCAATATTTGCTATTTAGAGGGTTGTACATTCACACTCTTGTGGAAGTTCTTCCAAATAGTTTTCTCACAATCATCATGTATGAGGGGCCTCAATACAACTAGGGTGATTGGCATGCTTTGTGTAGACATTATTGGAGGATGATTTTTTGGAAGATATCAAGCATGACTTTCATATATCACCTTCTTAAGATGTTGTGAGTGTTGTGCTTCCAAATACTTTTCAAAAACAAGACATACTTGTTCTAAGACCTACTTTATTTTGTAATCCACTTTTAGGTTTGTGTAATGTGTGAAGTTGCACAAGTACTATAGTATCGAGTTTAAAGATGTACATATGACTGACAAACTTAAAGATTAAATCTCTTACTAAAGCACTCTCCATAGCCAGGAAAATCATGCATAGTCCACATTACAATTTCCTTGACTACCAAATTCCTATACCTATGTGGTCTTGGGATATCAACCTACGCCATATTTGAACCTTTTCAATAAAAAAATGCATACATCCATATTCTCTGTCTTGTATTTTCACCATGATGTATAGATCACAGTCCAAACTGATTCACAACATCCATTGAGGCTCATCCTTAGAGTCAATTGTATATATCAAATGATTTCATATTTCATGAGTATATCTCATGCACAGTTTGACAAAACATGTTGTAAAGCACCCAAAGAAAGAGAGAACATATGACGAACTTGTAAAAGATGTGCCAATCATGATACTTACTTATATAGATTTCAATGGTAATGATGGCCATAGTTATCGATGGTTGTGCCAATGTCCATAAAATAGGGGCCAAATCGTGGCTATGTACTGAAAAGCATAACAAGTAAATACTGAAAACTGGCCACTGTTTAGTAGTTTCAATAAGTTTTGTGGTTGGAAATTTATTGGATCTTGGTACTTTTGGTTTTTCTTGGTGTATGAAAGTTCCACAAGTCATTCTCAAAGGACCCTACCTCCATCAAAAAGTCTTCTTTTTCTCATTGGATCTAAGCTTAGCTATGATTTCAAGTTTGCCGATGTGAGTTCTTGATTTTTGGTGGCAATGTAAGGCTAGGATTAGAGATGTGACTCTCACATTAGTTTAGTTTTTGAAGAGGAAATATGCCCTCCATATTTCATAGAAATGGGCTTCAACTTCACTATTGTGAAAAATAAAGAAGAGTTTTACTTTTATTGTTGTTTTCATATCTTGTGTTGCGGAGGAGAGTAGGAAAAGAGGAGGCTGATGCATCTTGAGCTAGTATTGTGATCTTTCTTATGTAATGTGTATGAGTACTTGGATAATGGTTGTTGGCATCTTGTTGACCAAATTTAGAGCTCTATTGAAATGCTTGAATAGAATCTTAAAGATCTTGTTGATGTAATGACATCATAGTATGATATTGTGTACCATTGTGTTTTGTAGTCAGAATCAAGCTTGGCACTTACGCTTCTCATTGACAAATTTTAGCAAATATTGTTGAAAGTACAATGTTTAGGACTATAAATGGATCTATAAGAGATTTTCAAGACTGATTGGGTACTTGGTTAATCAATCTATTGCAAAACTAGCATTGAAATCTTGATCTAGATTGGTAATTTTGATCTATACAAGCAAGAACAATCAATTATTGATCAAAACACTATAGAACGCCCCACACACGTGAAGTATGGACTATGGCCTACTAACATATAATGAACTTCACTAAGTTTAGATTGCATTAACATCAAAAAAATTCCAACACAAATAGTGTAAAAGCTCCAAATTGTCAATTGCTCCAAAACCATGATCTCTCCCAAAATGGAATGAATGAATGATAGTACAAAGGAGATGCTTTCCATGGATGGTCGAGTAGGTCCAAAATGTGTTTAGGGACCTAATTAGCATTAGGTTTGCCTACTCTTGTCAAATTGACCTAATTATAGGGCTACCAACTTTGGTCGTTAGATCAATCACCAATTTCCATGAATTGTGGAGTTTGCTCCTAAATTCTTGGAAACTTGACCAAACATCCTATCTAACTCCTATGATTAGGTCCTAACTACCCTAGGCCTATTCTCACATCTGTGAACATGCTCTCACATGTGTGTATTACAATATGTCCACTAACCTATGTGTTTATCAAGCTCAATATTTTCAAACTCTCATAGATATATGTGTGAGGGGAGACTTGGGTGACGAGGGCTGGTGGAGAAATGGGATAGTTAGGAGCAAGCACAGGGCTGTGAAGAGAAAAAATAGCAAAACAAGGAAGAGAGAGAAGATCAAATCTATTTAAAAATTGAGAATAGTTTTTTTTTCTTGAAATCACCAAAATGGTGTTAGATAGAAACACATTAATGACACAATGACTTTGGCTCAATTTGGTGATTTTGTTTTTAGATTTGGTGTAGCAATCCCCAGATGCTCTTGATTTTGGCCCTGGTGGTGCTAGTACTTATGTTTTTAAGTTCAACTTCTTGGTGGCAGTGTGGTGGCTCTAGGCTATGAAGGATGTCTAATGCCGTGTATCCAAGGTCATGTTGTAACAACAACAAGGTTGTACAACAAATATGTGATCTTAATCCTAATAGAAAAAACAAGGCATGACCAAAAGCACTAAAATATGAAAGTGCGTTGTTTTTGTTTTTCACCAACTATATATGATTCAATTAGCAATTCAATCTGAGCACAAGATTCCAAAAGTCCAATCTAGTCAATATCAACCGGCATTGAGATTATGCCTACGTGGGCACATTGCCAACTTTGGCTCGAGTATGTTCTTTCCTTCTCTTCTTATCTCAAGTGCACATAGGGAAAAGAAAAGAGACACCACCTGTGGGCTATCACATTTCCAATTCTTGTGCAACTTGGGTATTTGCTTTGTTTTAACTGCGAATAGTCCCAGATATGCCCATTGACAACTTTGAACATGATGTCCTTCACCCTACTAGAGGCAAAAAAATATCAAGCATGAATAGACACAATAATGGTCTAAATTAATTTGGACTGGTAACTAGCAACAAGAACCACCTTACAACTAGTGTTACTTGCTACATCCCCATTTCACACGGGATATATTTTCATGAGAATAGCCCCAAGTGAATGAGCCCTTTATGGGGGGTGGGGTTCATAGATATTTATTATTTACATTGAAATCGAGATATTCACTTTGAGATATTATGGTGTCGTTTTCATATGCCCTCGGAATTCGGCTAACAACCATGGGTTCATTTCTTTAATGGGGGTGGTTAATGCTGTGATCCTTCGGTTCGAACATCCCACAGCTTAAAAATGAATTATCTTCCAGATTTTGAAAGTATCCTCCGGATAATATGTGCAGCACTCGCCACCATTGGATTATTTTATAAGCATTGAGATTTTGCCACGTGTTTAGACACGATATCTACACGTGGCTAATCGGACGTGTTCTGTACCCATTTTTCTGTCGAGCTTTTCGCTGAAGGAAGTTAAAAATGTAGTGTGAGAATAGAGCTGAGCCTTTGACCAAAAGTCTGATTGCAATTATCCGGGGGATATTAGCATTAATTAGTGGATCGAAAGAGCCTCCCCTTACTTGTTGAAGCGTTACACAGGGTGCGGACAGAGAAGTATTCGACGGTCCCTCGAAGTACCCAGTGTTTTAAAAGGTGGCGTTCCTCCCCGTTTAGACTCCTTTTCCACCGTGGGCAGCCAAAAACTGGATCGTCCCTCAGAGAAGAGGGCGCCCGAGCGAGCGATCGATCAAGCGAGACGAGACCAGTGTTCACTCCTCTTTTCTCCCAATTCGATCCTGTTGCGACAATTGATCTCTGTCTAGCTCTCAATTTCTGTCTCTTTGACCTACCTGATCACATATTTGTGTGTAATTCTGGGGAAGGGATTGTTGGGTTGTTGCTGAGTAGCTGTGGAAGCGAAAGGCTGGAGCCTTGAAGGATTTGGTTCTGATTTGTGTTGATTGTGTCAGATGGGAGTTGCAAGAGATGGAGATGGGGATGGGAAGGGACAGGAATGACAGGATGGATGAGAACGAGGACAGAGATTGGGGAGGGGGTAGTTCGTCCTCGCTTCTGGAATTCCGGAATCGGGAAAGTGGAGTGATAATGGAGGAGAGTTTGGCTGCTCTCACGGCTCTGCAACCGCCCCCTGTGCCAGTGGCGGTGGCTGGCGAGACGATGGTATCCACACCAGGGAGGGGCCGCAAAAAGGAGGAGCGCATTCCTCAGTGGGGATATCATGAAACAAAAGAGTTCATTGCAATTCGAGCAGAGCTTGAAAAGGATTTCACGCAAACTAAGAGAAACAAGACACTATGGGAGCTTATATCGGGAAAAATGAAAGAAAAAGGATTTCGAAGGAGTGCTGATCAATGCAAATGCAAGTGGAAAAATCTGGTGAATCGTTACAAGGTCTGTATTCGTTTGCCCAACAGCTTTTCTGTTGGAAAATTCCTCTCCCTGATTATAAAATCCGTTGTCATTATCTCCCGCTGCATCTTTTTCATACAATCTACGAGTTTTTCCATTTGCTCCTCCCGATGAGTTTTGCAGGGTAAAGAAATTTCTGATCTCGATAACGGTCGCCAATGCCCTTTCTTTGACGAACTGGACGCTATATTCAAAGAAAGGGCGAAGAATATGGATAGACTTTTGCTGGAATCAGAAAGCGGGGGAAGATCGGGTAAGAATTTAATGAAATCGAAGCGTGTGCCGGGAATGAAATATTCTGATGATGACGGTGACGATGAAGAAGACGAAGAAGATACTGAAGACGAACGCGTAGTCAGAAGGAAGAAAAGAAAAGCTGACCGAGATAGGCAAAAACTGACAGCTGAAAAATATCGCGCAAATACTATGCAAGAGGTGCTGGAGGATTTCTTTCAGCAGCAATCTAGACTAGAAGAACAGTGGCGAGAAGCTGTGGCTCTTAGAGAGCAAGAACGGAGATTAAGGGAGCAGGAATGGAGAGAAGCAATGGAAAAACTGGAACAGGAGCGTATACTTAGAGAGCAGGAGTGGCGCGATCGCGAGGAGCAGCGTCACGCTCGAGACGAAGCTCGCTCCCAGAAAAGAGATGAGTTTTTTGCCGCATTGATAACCAAGTTTACCGAGGAAGATAGTTGATGTCTCAAACATCAAAACAATTTTGCTTTTGTTGCTTTAGTATAGAAGAAAGTATGTGAGAAGAAACTTAGCATTGAAGGACACTAGTTTAACACAGGGTTTAGGACATTGCTAGCTAGATGCAGTACCTGATTCAACATCAGACATTGAAAGGTAATTGGAGTGAAGGGCGAAGCCTTGGGCAGACGGTCTGTACAATAAAATTATTAGTCTCTGGTTTTATGACATCTGTAAGGGTGCCTCCTGAGCTTTATTAGCTAATTGAGGATCGATTAATCCAATTCATTTTCATGAACCCTACTTGTGGGAGTTTGTGATAACTATACAATAGAAGCCCAAGACGATCTTGTTAGGCACGAACTTTGTGGACTAAGTCCATCTCAAGTCAAGATCACGTTCTTGCAGCAAATTTTTGCCAACAGCAAATTCTTTCGTGTTTCTCTGTCTTATCATTTCGGTCTCTCCAGTATCATGCTCATTATAGACTACGACCCAAAAGTCATCATCAGAGTACAGAAGTGCAACACGCTGTCACCGTGAACATTGAAGATATCTTAATCAAACTCACTGTTCTCTATTATTTGCTGGATTCATCTTCTGATGTGATTGAAATTTTATTGTTTTACAGCAGGCACTTGCTTATGGAGGATGTGAACTTAAGGTTTCGAGGAAGTTGCAATTTTTAGTTGCATTACGAAGTTGCAATTTTTTGTTGCATTACGCTTTAAATGAGAAATTGTAACCACGTTAATATATGCAAAGTTGAAAACCGTGCCACGATTGTTTTTCTACGCTGATAAGCATTATCTCATCCTTATTGTTTACAGTAAGCGCTTCAAGTTAGTTCATTAGTATACGTTAGAACAATACTATGTGTTCCCCAGCAGTATGCTGTGTTTTTCCTCGTATTATGGCAACTCATTGTAATTTATAACTTCTTGGTATGTGTGTGAAATTGCTCATACAGAAATAGCAGACAATGTTCTTTTTTTGTTTCATTTGAGCGTCTGGTCTTACCAAATCCATTAAAATTGGAGATATTTATCACATTGGGATCTAGATTAAATCTCAAATTTTTTCAAAATACCTCACATTTAATCGAATGGTTTTCTTCTTTCCCATATCGCGACTAGGCACTAAACACACCATTGATCATCAAATCTTTACAGTCCTAGAATTTCTTTTCCAAAATTACTGACGTCTTATACCATCAGCTTTTCCTTCTAGGCTCTAATGTCCACTCTTCTTCCCTCCTTAGAATTTTCAGTTCCCTGAAAATCTTTCAGCTAAGGTACCCAGAAGATGTAACGACATTAGTAAATGTTTAAAAAAATTAATTACTATAGGAAAAAGTCCAAAACAATTTCATTGTTGTCCTATACATGGGCTGAATATAATTCACCATAGGATTTTACTAGAAATGAAATTAGTTATGTAATTCCTATTATTACAAATTTTCCAATAAAATTGGACTTTTTTTTCTTTTTTATTGACTGGTTTGGCATTACTCCGTTAATATTGACAAAACCTATCCAAACGTAGAATATGAAATTACATGAATGGAAATCCTACCTATAGATTTCAGTAATTCTTGAACCGTATCCTGTCAGATTTACTGATTAGATAAAGAATACTATTGCCACTCATTATATTGTTTGACGATTTTAATTCAGATTTAACGAGTATCTTGCACAAACGTTTACTTGACTGATTTCTATCGATCAAAATCGAATATAAAACTTATCAGACAAGTAACTGATTTTCAATTTTTACCAAATTGAAATTCAACAAAAAAAAAGAATTCAAATTTTAACTTTCAATCTGGGAGTTCCCAACTCCAAAGTTAAAAAATGACAGCACAGTAAAAACTGTCCGCAATTCATTGTGGTTCCTTCTGTCAATTTTAACTTATATATCACCGAGAAATAATTTAGACTTAGTGAAAACACTGTGATCAATTCTGACTGATAAACTCAGTTTAATCAATTCACTAATCTAAACTGATTCCATATATAACGAAAAAATGACCGAAATTTTGATTTTTTCGGAAAACTCAATTTTTGCTTTATTTTACGTAATTTGAAAATTTTGACAAAAATTTTGTAAGTACAAAAGACAATCGAAGTCAAAAAAAATCAAAACATTGTCCGATTCCTAATCCTTTAAGAGTTTTAGATGTTTGGAATAGATCAAATTAGCAGTACCTTAGCAATCTTAGAAATTATCTGAACAACTTTTCAACGAAAATCTAGGCTAGCTTAGATGCCTTGACAATTAATTTAGTTGGTATAAATTGTCCCATCTTGGTGAACCACCACCCAAATGGCATCATGATCAATCTGAATTTTAGGGAGTCCTTTCTCATTTCTTATTGGGAATTTCCAAGAGATGTAGAAGACTCGCAACTTTGAGTCTTTCTGTTTTGTTTTGCGGGCATTGTTCACAACTTTGAACATATGCCTCCACATGACCTTTCTTCTTAGACCAGAAGAAATTCTACCTAACAACGTCAAGTGTCTTATGTATGCCTGAGTGACCAACACAAGGGTTGTCATGACACTACTACAGGATTTGGGCTCGCAAGTCCTCCCTATCGGGCACACAAACCTTTTTCTTCCAGACAAGTAGGCCATTCCTATTGAAATAGAATAGTATCTTATCATTTTGGAATTGCTTCGGATCTCGTATCCCAAGGTCATCACTAGATCTAGAATTTCCTGTCAGGACATCTAGCCATATGCGACCAGAAAACCTATCAGTTTGACAAAGATCCCGTATCGAAAGATACAAATCAGATTGGATCTCAGCAAAGCATAACTGATTAATCTCTCCAATCCGACTCAAGGCATCGGCAACACAGTTTGACATACTTTTATGATACTTAATGTCGAACACAAACTCCTGAATGAGTTTCGACTATCTAGCGTTACGGCCACGAAGGTCCTTGGCATCACAAATATACTTAAGGGATTGGTGATCAGTCACTACAATTAATCTAGCACCATAAAGATAATGCCTCCAGATTTTTAATGCGTGATGACTGCAAAAAGCTCCTTCACATAGGTAGAATATCTAGTCTGAACAGGATCTAGCTTCTTGCTTTCAAAAGCAACCGGTCTACTGTCCTGATAAAGGACCACTCCTACAACAAAGTCACTAGCATCCATATCAATCACAAAGGTTCAGTTAGGATCGACAACGTCTAAAATTGGAGCAGTAGAAACACAGTGCTTGAGAGTCTCGAAACTCTCATTCATTCCATCAGTCCATGTTATAAATGGACTTTTTCTGTGGCTACATTTTTTCTTCACCCCCTTAAGAACATTTCATCAAGGGCAATGCTATTAAGTCATAGTCCAAAATGAACCTGTGAAAGAATCTTGTGAATCCCAAAAAGGATTTCACATCACAAATCATCAGAAGTCTTGGCCAATCTCATACCTTATGGACTTTGTCATAATCGATTTCAAGACTTTTATCTGATGTGACATGGACCATGTATTTGAGTTTAGTCTAGAAGAACTCACTCGACTCCTTATCATATAGCTTTTCTTGCCTTAGAAGATCCAAGACAATACGAAGATGCGCTTCGTGCTCCTCAAGGGTCCGACTATAAATTAATATGTCATCCAAATACACCACCACAAACTTTCTCAAATATGGACGAATCATTCATCATTTGTTGGAAAGTGGCAGGCGCATTCGTGAGTCCAAAAGGTAACACTAAAAACTCATAATGGCCATACCTGGATCAAAATCTAGTCTAAGGAACATCTTCATTCCTAATCCTTATCTGATGGTAGCCTGATCTAAGATCAATCATGAAAAAATACTTAGCTCCATTCAGACGATCCATAAGATCATCCATCCTAGGCAAGGGATATTTGTTCTTGATGGTTAAATCATTTAACTTTTTAAAGTCATCATACAAACGTGTGCCACCATCCTTTTTACTAACTAAAAGGATTGGTGCTCCCCAAGGGGACTTACTAGGCCGAATATGGCCTAGTAAGGAGTTCTTGTAACTGCTTAGAAATTTCATCCTCTTCCTTGATGCTAACCCTGTATGGAAAAAGAGATACAGGTTGGCTTCCAGGAAGCAACTCTATCTGATGGTTAACACTCCTTTGGGGAGGTAGGCTATCAGAGAGTTTATCAGAAAAAACATCGCTATACTCTTGCCTATGTTTGTTAAATATTATTCCTTCAGGTGAGTTAGCACTCAAGAGATTATTTACAAGCACATTCAAAGGCAAATGTGATAAATCCATATTTAGACTACATGGTCATCCACATATTTTTCATCTTTCAAAAAAACAAAGATAAACTTTATTACCAGAATCTTTCAAATATTCAACAACTTGTAAAGAAGAAACCAAAGGACCAAAAGGCCTATTTACATTGCCTTTTAGCTCAACCAATGAGCCCTTATGCAAAAAGGAAATACTATGCATAACATAATCTTTTCTTAAAGACTCATTTTTAGAATAAAACCATTCTTTTCCTAAGATTATGTCTACGCTATCCAAATAATGATATGAAAATCTAGTGGTTCAACATAATCCTGAATCTGAAGCGGCAGTTGAGGAACAAGCTGTTCCCAAGCTTGGCGATCTTCCACTAACACCATTTTCACCACATACAAGTGATTACTTGGCGCAGTAGCCGCCCTGATCTTCTGCACCAATTTAGCATTTATGAAGCTATGTGTAGAACCATCATTAAAAAGAACAGTCACATTTTGGCGTCCTACGACTCCATTCATACGAATGAGATCATGGAGGCCAAAAACAACTATATTAAAACAACAATTCTCGCAACTAGTGCCATCCTTAAAGGATAAATCAACAAAAGAAATAGTAGAGTTACCTGGTGCTTTAAAGGATTTAGGTTGCCCGCTAGATTTCTTTTGCTTTTTCTTCCGGCAATCTTTCAAAAGATGTCCCTTTTCCATACAAGAGAAGCACAAGCCGCCGGTTCTCGCCTTGTTGTAGTCTTCACGATCCAACTTGACGCGCTTTTTCGCGCCTTGGGAATTGGTGTCCGTCTTGTCTTTGCCCCACTTCTTGAGAATTTTCTTTTCTTTCTGCTTAGCCTTGGGCAAATTTTGCTCCTTGCAAGAGGCAAAATGGGCGTCATCAAAGATTTTTGCAAAGCGAATTGCATCCTCGATAGTCTGTCGGCCGCGACATGCTTGGCTTGCATGTCCAGAATTTGGTTTTGTAGCAGGATCCATGGCGCTCTAAGGAACGAGGCAAAGGAAAAACAACAAGGGCTTCGCAACAAAATGGCTTAGAGAGCTTGAGAGATCTACTCAAGGAGACTAGGCCACAACTAAGCTCCTCAATGATGGAAATGGAGCCTTTACCCCCATCCCACTCCTTTTCCTTCCTAAAAAGCCTTGCTGGGTGGCGGGCCTTATGGACGCCACCTACAAACACATGGGTCCCAAAAACAAGTGGCATCCCCTTATGGGGTCCACCTACCCTCACAACACATGGCTACCACCCTCCCTATGCCACCTCACCCAAGAGTCACTTGGGTCATATTCCCACCCACCTTCTGGGTCATCGCCTTAACCTCTTGGCCTTATGGCCCAATGACACACCTAAATCTCCTCTAACGCTTGTTCTTAGGCTTAGGAGAAGGTGCTAGTACAACTGTACGTTTAAGAGGAGGAGGTGGAGGAAAAAACTTCAATTTTCCTCTCAATAAGTGAAGAAAATGGTGGATTTGCAATTTTGTGTGTGTGTGTGTGTGTGTGTGTGTGTGTGTGTGTGTAGGTGGAGCTTTACAAAGAGGTGGTTTCAGATCAAGAAGGAGGCTAAGAAAGATAGGAAGAAAGGCACATAGGTTTGTACTTGCAGCAAGTACAGTTTGCAAGTACAACTGTGTACTTTTCTAATATTTTCCCTCCTTTCTTTTAAATTTTTGTTGAAGCCAAAGCTATGGCTTACCATAGCTTTATATGTATACAATCTTGCAAAAATAAACTTTGTAAATAAAAATTAACTTAGAAACTTAGATTGCAAATAAGCTTTTATTTAATGTACTTTCAAAAGTACAAACAGTATTACAAAGGTTTATAAATCCTTTTTTTTTTTTTTGACAACAAGCTAATGGAGTATGAGGTATTCAACAAGGATATTGTCCGCAATCAATATATTTCATTATCTCATATAAATCCAACTTGTATCAATACCTTGGATTATTGTTCAATGCCTCATAGATCCATTTTACAAGATCTTCAAGTGACTTCAGTTCGAAAACCCATTTCCTATAGATTCCCCAGAACTCAAAAGCCAAATTGTAATTCACGTGCATATTCAGAATGTATGCATGTGAATAATGATTGGGAGCATTCTCTCAGTCAACCAACACTCTATAGGAAGCTGATTTTAAAATATGCCATTAATCTATATCAGTTTCTTTGGGGAGGTTTAAACACATTGCTCAGTGGACTCTAATGTGATCAATCCTCAATTGAGTAATGTCAACAATGATTGTCCATCAATGGTTATTTGGAACAATCCAAACATCAAATCCATGGTTCAACTTTGGAAGATATTTTCACTATTTGGGATTGATGCTTCATCAATTTATATGGGCGATTGCAAATTTTATAAATCGAGATGAGAGTCCATTTTTGAGGTCAATCAGATCAAATATTCATAATCACCTATAATTGAGATATTGACCAAATTTGAAGAGATATATTTTGGTCAACAATATGCCCAGAGATATGCTTCATTGTACGACAGAGCGTACGACAGAGTGTCAATATTCATGTCGACTACTTCACATAGAGCATTTATATACAAATAACAATTCATGACTACCATTGTTTATGACATAGTTGTAATTTTCTTCATCAAATTGGTCAAACAACATGGATTGGCAGTTACGATAGAAGAGCCAGATGCAAGACAAAACCAAGAATCCAAGGGAATTTAATAAGCATCCGAATTAGTATGATGTCGAGGAAGCAGACAAAAGAGGATATTGCGGTGACACACTCGTGTCCATTCCATACAGATTGGTTACCAACAAGCAATATGGTGCTTCATCAAAGTCTTCTTTGACCATCAAATTTTTCTCCATGGGAACAAGGATTACAGTCTGAAGCCAACAAAATAATTTCAATGCAACAATTAATTTGGATCTATAATGAGACAATACGTTTTTGGACGACACATCCTCAATCATGACTAAACCAAGGCGATCAAGCTAATCAAATAAGCGTCTTCATTTACTTCTAGTGTCATGTACTTCTAGTACATCAATGCATTTCAAGGCAATATAATGTCCATGTAAGCTTTGTAGGCCCAAAAGGAGCTATTAGCCTTAAGAACAAGGCGGTTCTCTCTTTAGGCCCTCCAAAGTAGTTAATAAGGATGGTAGGCCAATAAGGGCCCAATGTAGTTTACATAATACTTAACAAGGGCTAACTATTCCTCAAGATAGTTAAGTTAAGTTAAGTGAGAGCATTGTCTATAACTAGGCAAGAGACATCATTTTGTGCATCTTTTGGCTCATTTGCAAGTGAGAGCTTCTAGCTTCCTTGTGAATACAAGCCATAGGGATCTCCATTGCTAGGTCTCATGTGCCCTATCCACATGAATCAATGCTCCATTTCCATTGATTGTACTATTTCTTTCATTGCTAATGCAATTCCATTGTGATCTCATTGTTTCTAGCTTTCTATTGATATGCTATCATGAATGTCTTGTTATCTTCTTGCTTCTAGCTTTACTTTATTGCTATTGCTATTAGTTTGGGATTTGACACATGACACAGACAGTAAATTTCTCTTCTTTGGTAGCCTGACAGGCTACAATGTATATAGATTCTGTGGAAGACATTGCAATGGAGGTCTGCTTTCGACTATTCCAAGATATTGGGCCATTGTTTTGAGCAGAAAAACATATCCAAAAGTTAATTTTCTGGTGTCGATATTACCTGCCCAATTTGCATCTGTATATCCATGAAGAGTATGGATATCAGATGGATCTCCATCACCATAGCAGATGCATAGGTCCATAGTAGCTCATACATATTGTATTATTCTGAAAAGAGCTTTCCAATGGATCATGCCAGGATTGGTCGTGTACTAACTCAAGGAACTGATGGCATATGCAAGATCTGGCCTGGTCGAGGTCATTGCATACATCAAGGATCCGATAATAGACTGATATGTATACCCCTTCATTTCCGCCTTCTCCTCATTGGTCTAAGGGCACTGTTCCTTGGATAATCTGAGACCTGGATCCATGGGATTATGTACAAGCTTGCAATTCATAAAATTGAATTTCATCAGCAAGTTATAAAAGTACCTCTATTGGGTGATATAGAGAAGTCTTTGATTTCTATCTCTATAGATATGAATCCTGAGACAATAGTGTGCTTCTCCAAGATTCCCAGAGATCCGTCATCTCAAATTCTTGGGACATCATCCTCTTTGTATGCTTTGTCAGAGCAATATTGTTACCAAACAGCAATGTATCATCCACATAAAGTGTAATGATGACAAAGAATTGATCAACAACTTTGAAATATACATTAAAGTCTGTAGAGCTCGGTTGGAATCTATGATCAATCAAGAACGTGTTAATTCGATGAAACCATGCTCTGGATGATTGTTTCAGACCGTACAAAGCTTTATGGAGTTTGCATACCTGGTCTTCTCGACCATTGAGGATGTAGCCTTCTGGCTGGATCATGTAGATGTCCTCCTTGATAACTCCATTGAGGAATGTCGTTTTTACATCCATATGGTGTACCTCAATATCTGTCATAGTAGCATAAGAAAGTAGCAGTCAAATAGAGGTGTGCTTGACGACTGAGCTAAAGGTCTTAAAGATCCATTTGTAGTCGATAATCTTTCTGTTTGGTCGGTGACAGTCCAAGTGTTGTTCCTTAGTAGTGAGTTGTGCTCTCTGTCCATTGCTTCTTTCTAGAGATCCGAGTTGGCTTGTGACAAAGCTTCCTCAACTGCGGTTGGTTCCTGAATAGAATAGTGAGCAAATTCATCACTATATCGTACAGGCTGAGATCGAATTCTTGATGATCTTGTGGTTGAAGCTTATGGCTATGAAGTTCAACTTTTTGTCGGTTGTGTCAGGAACGTCGGAGACACATTAACTGCCCATGAGTTGCAATCTCTTCATCTTCTTCTGGATCTGACTGTATAGAGTAACTACATGAAGGAATGGAAATTGCCTTCTGAGAAGAGTCAGTTGTCGGGGCATAAATTGTGGACTACATATGGCCCTTGTCCTTCAAATCAATAAACTAATCTTCAATAAAAATCACATCTTTGTTAGAGAAAACTTCACATGTTTCTATGTTATACAGTCTGTACATTTCATTAGAATTGCAATAGCCAATAAAAATTGTTTTAAAAGAATGCTCATCAAGTTTCTTTCTGTTGTCCTTCGGGACATGAGCATAAGCTGTGCATCCAAATACTTTCAAATGTTTGATTGAGGGTCTGAATCCTGTCAAAACCTCATAACGAGTTTTGTTTTTATGAACACTCTTAGTTATACATCGATTCTGCAAATAAGCTGTTCTTGAAACAACATGATGCCAAAATGATTTGGCGAAGAAACATGTGTGATCATGCATGCGCATTTTGCAGACTCGACTAAGGTCCTGTTCTTCCTTTCAGCCAGTCCATTTGACTGTGGAGAATAGGAAGCATCAAACTGTTGCTCGATGCCATTGGCTAAGCAGTAATCCTTGAATCCATTTGAAATGTATTCTCTGGCATTGTCGCTCCTGAGAGCTTTGATTCCTTTGTCTGTCTGCAACTCAACATTATCCTTAAATTTCTTGAAGAACTAGAAGACTTCAGATTTGTGCTTTAGGAAATAGACAACAGTCCTCTTGGAATAATCATCTATGAAAGTAATAAAGAACTTTTCATCAAGTAATGATGGTGTCTGCATTGGGCCACATATATCAATATGCACAATGTCTAACATATTAGACTCACCACCTTGTTGAGTATCATGCTCCTGATGTAGTGATATCTGATAACGATGTGCTTACTCCTAGAATGAAATATAGGATTGATGGATAGTGCAATAGCACTTTGATTATCAGATTGTGTTATTGTTGGAGCGTATTGTCTGAGACCAATATCAGACAATAAATTTCTCAATCAGATTTCCTCTTTGGTAGCTTGAGAGGCTGCAATGTATTCAGATTATGTGGAAGACATTGCAATGGAGGTCTGCTTTCGACTATTCCAAGATATTGGACCATTGTTGAGTAGAAAAACATATCCAAAAGTTGATTTTCTGGTGTCGATATCACCTATCCAATTTGCATCTATATATCCATGAAGAGTATGGATATGATATGGATCTCCATCACCATAGTAGATGCATAGGTCCATAGTAGCTTGTACATATCTGATTACTCTGAAAAGAGCTTTTCAATGGATCATGCCATGATCGGTCATGTACTGACTCAAGGAACCGATGGCGTATGCAAGATCTGGCCTGGTCGAGATCATTGCATATATCAGGGATTCGATAATAGACTGATATGGATACCCTTCATTTCTACCTTCTCCTCATTGGTCTGAGGGCACTATTCCTTGGAGAATCTAAGACCTAGATCCCTGGGATTATGTATAGGCTTGTAATTCATAAAATTAAATTTCATCAGCAAGTTATAAAAGTACCTCTGCTCGGTGATATAGAGAAGTCTTCGACTTCCATCTCTGCAAATCTGAATCCCAAGACAATAATAGTGTGCTTCTCCAAGATCCGTCATCTCGAATTCTTGGGACAACATCCTCTTTGTATCCTTTCTCAGAGCAATATTGTTGCCAAACAACATTGTGCTCCCAATTGATATACAAACTGTACAGCTTTGGATACGCCATGTTTATGTCGATCTGAACATTGGCTTTGTCGAGGGCTTCTATATTTGTGCTAACGAATGGTGTAAATAAATTGAATTCCAAATTCTTCTTCCTAAATTTTCGCATCTAATATCCGTCCTCAAAAAATTGATATTCTTTAAGTTTTATATATTGTAGAGCATACATACAAGTGGATCCTATATACACTTCCACATATCCAAATGGAGAAACATGAATTTTTTTTTGTAAAATGTTCCAACACAAACAACCCTTAGGCTTTTACAGAAAGTTGTTCCCATAACTATAAAAAATCTTCTTTGTTCCAAACTGACTCCCAAGCCTCCCAAGGAATTCCTATGTTGTCTGGCATTAGAGGAGTTCTCAATATCAAAAAGACCTGTTGTAAAGATACTTTTATTTTTTTTCTTTTGTGAGAGTACTGTACTTTAGGACCATAAATGGATCTACAAAAGATCCACAAGAGTGATTGGATGCTTGCTTAACAATCTATCAAAAAACTAGACACAAAAAAGTTGATCTAGATTGGCAATTTAACAAACAACAAGCATTAACAATCAAAAGCATTGATAAACATTGAAATCCGAGCCCACACGTGTGTACTACAGGCTGTAGTACGGCCTTCAACCTGAGAAACAAGTAGAAATTGATTTGGTTTCATTTGGATCACAAAAACTCAATGTACATAGTGAACTAGCTTGAGATTGCCAATGAGCTCCAAAAATTTTCTATCTTCTCACTATGGAGAGAGGGAATACATAGCAAATTCGACTTCCTTCTTGAAGTTAGGTGGATTTCCAGCATGTAATAAGGAAGTTAACTCACTCTCCTTGACCTAAAATGAAACCCTAGTCTATTTCCTAGAGTTATGCTTGGTAGGTAGCTAGTTGGTCAAATTTTCACCTTAAACTTAGGTGTAGGTCCTATATAGGGATGACCACCAAATAGACATGACCAACTCTCTTGACTTGACCTAACCTACATTAGGATGGGTTTCCCATGTAGCATCATGGCCTCACATGTGTGGGACCCACTTGTGTACACAATTTACACTATTCTACATGGTTTTTTATCAAGCTAGATTTGCCAATTTTTGGCAATTCTTCACATCTTTTTTGACCGTCACCAGGCCCAATCAAAATGCGCAGATTTTAAATCTACGTAACGTAGTTCAAATTAACTAAAAAATAAAAATGCAATATAGAAAACTTTGAAATTTGTGTCCGGGCAGCATTGACGTATCCCATTGGTTTCTTCTTCCTGCCCGACACGTGCTAATCTGCCCGACGTCAATATCTCAAGTTAAATTTACTTTACTATGATGGTTAGTATAATGAAATTTTCTAACTATACTAGTTACAGTTATAGAAATATAGTATGTATAATTACATAAAATATGGCATACGCAGTAACTGTGACTATGTTGGCATTCACATTAGATTAAATGTGATACAAAAAATTAAAATTAAGTAACATATCAGAGAGATTTTTGGCGCCCAAGCTTTGAAAATAGCAATGGCGAGGAGACCCAGATCTACAATCGATTCTGTGATTCTTTACAATGAGAAAGATGATGCTGATAACTGGAAGCCAACAAAATATACAAAGAACTCATGGGCAAAAATTTTGGAGTTTAAGACTACCCCGGGAGGTCAATCGGTATCAGAAGTCTTAGTGCAACATGTATATATGCATTCAGAAATCAAAGTACATGATATCAATCCTCATGATCATCAAAAATGTAATTGTAAGTATATCAAAACATATGCACTCTACAGCAATCATAGGTGATTTCCTTTATTGATGCTCTTCAGATTATGATTTAAATGCTTCAACATTGTTTTTTTCTTTCAGATTTATATCCATCATGCATAAGTGAATGGGAGCCCGCACAATCACTTGCAGGAACATTAGACGTGATTCACTCTTATGTTGGAAAGCTACAATACAGAGGAAGAAGTCCAAAGGAACTTGCAGATTGTGGTATCTATTTTTATGAATCTTTATATACGCCACAAACAGATGGAGGTTTTGGCAAGCTCGAAGCAATTCCATTGCCTAGTTTTCAAAGTGATGAGTGGCCTACTCCTGACAGCATTGTTTCTGAATCTTGGAGATGCAAGCTACTCATTGATATTAAAAATGCTATGAAGATAAGCACAGGCTCAAAAATTGTTCACCTA
This sequence comes from Diphasiastrum complanatum, assembly GCA_029204225.1. Lineage (NCBI taxonomy): Eukaryota > Viridiplantae > Streptophyta > Lycopodiopsida > Lycopodiales > Lycopodiaceae > Diphasiastrum > Diphasiastrum complanatum. Next base: position 12,224,096 of record CM055097.1, on the reverse strand, counting down.
AGCTAGTTTATCTCATTGCATACATTTGTTGATTTTTTCTCGAGTGCTAGTGTTCGTAGGACACCAAATTTATTTGTTTGCAAGGATTTATCAAATGAGACTTTGTCAGATCTCATGGATCAAGGCTGGGATAGTAAAACAAATAATGACATAGAATGCAGGATTAAAAAGTCTTCAATGATCTTTTGTTATCATATCGAAAAGCAAATGCTCAGTCTCACATTTAGCTACCAGAGATACAAGAAAATTGAAGGTACATGGCTACCACTGAATCAAGACTTTGAACTAAATGGTCACACAAACCGAATGGAGATAAGCATTATCTACAATGAGGAATATTTGACTATGGTTGAGGTGGAAGAGCACTGGAAGCCTGATTTTATCAGAATAGAGCTCATGCTATTACAAACCAATCTACCAACATATTTCAGATTTATCATCAACGGAAGACTCGTAAGTACTTTATGTTTATTGCCATTTCAAAATAGAACAAAATAATAGAAAATGTCATCATTTACAATTGCACACTCAGTAATATTTGCCATGTCACAGATGCAAAAAAGACAGGAGCTGATAACGTGCTGCAAAGATCTACCTACAACAATCACCATTGTGGGAGAACAATAGTTTCAAATAAACTTTAGTAAAAATCTGTGTATACAGCCTTTCATTCAATAAATGAAAGCCCAAGTTGGGCATCTATACATGTATTTTGTGCTCCCAAATTCATAAACTGGAGCAGCATTTGATATATCAATGTATATTTTTCTATGAAGTCTATGTATTTTTGTTCTATGCTATCTATATTTTTTCTGATCTTAATTTAGTACAACTACATCATCCTTTGCACCATCATCAATAACGGGAAGCTGAAGCCTTGCCCTAGCCAGTATACTCATGATAATTTCTTGTCTAAATCTGTACACCTGGCTTGATGTGTACTCAGGAAGGGTAAATATCAAAATAGAACATTCATGTATTAGTAATGGCCAATAACATCACCAGTGTAGAAAACTAATCATGATTCCATAATAAGAATAAACAGAATTTATTACCTTAGAAATATCAACATCTTGTTGAAGGATGAACCACTCAAAAAACAACTTGGCATTGTACAATGTGTACCACCCACAGCTGAATGAATCATTTTGCTGGGGTGACTGCAAAATAATTCATCACGCAAGAAATCAATTACTCAGCACCAGCAATTCGTTTGATGAATCTCTTGCAATGTCAAATTGCAAGAGTGTCAGCCCAGACTCTATCACAGGATCACTGATAGAAGCCCATCTGTCTTTGAGATCCAGGCAATCTAGAACTCTAAAATTAATACTAAAATCAAGTTCTTCTAGTCTAAAACCAAAAGGAGTACCAATTGTATCTGTAGCATCCGATGTCTTTCTCAAATTTAAGATAATCGTTTGAATCTATATATGTATAGAAATTGGGAGGAGGAGGAGGAGGTGGATGTGTAGTATCTACAGCAATTATAGGAGTATCCAGAACAAAGGTAGCTATATTTACAGCATTATCAACAGCAGCATTATCTACAATGGATTCTAGGATAGGCTTCACTTTCTTAGGAGCACGCTTGGGGGTTGTCTGCTTCCTAGGATGCTTCGTAGGAAGATGAGTCCTATCTATAGGAGTTGGTCCAGGAGCAGCAGGCTGAGATACATGTAACCTACTGTACCTATCCCTTATTCTCATCAGAAGCTGAAAATCCTTGGGCATTATGGTAACCCTCTTGGTATGGATGGCAAGCAAAAAAGAATCCTCAAAAAAAAGGCTAATATAATCTTCAGCAGCCTCCTGAAGGCACTGAAGAGCACTCGGTGTGAATCTAACGTGCTGTCCGAGATCATGTCTTGTCATGTTTCGGACAGCACAGTAGAATGGAGCTCTTGGGATCAACAGAGCTGTTGACTTCTGATACTTGTGTATCTCAGAGAGCCACCTGCTGCGGTTGTGCGTTCTAGGTCTCGCAAGTGGTGTGATGGCAACCGCAGGAGAAGAGGATGAGCCAGGAGAGAAGAAGTCTCTCCTTGTCTGCTTTCTCCTATCCATGGCGTGAACTATGTGATAGCGGACTTGTGCGTGAAGGTTAGGATGAGAAGGAAGGGATGAAAAAGAACTCGCAGAGGACCGCTATGTACGAACAGAACCTGCGGTATATCGGACCTATGCGAGCCAAATATCAAAAAGAACGATTAGATTTGAGGAAAGACGCACAAGTGTGATATGGGATTACACATAGGCAGACGTATCGGACCTGTGCGCATAGAAGGCAGTAGGAGGAATTTCGATTGTGAAGGACGCGCACAAATGCGATATGCGGAGCGACAAAAAAAGTGAAAAAAAATTCATCAAAATTTGTGATTTTATATCGGGGTTCGCACGTGTGAAAGAACGTCCTGTCACACGTGTGGGAGTTGTACGGACAAATGAGCGAGCGACACATGTCACCCTATCACATTACACGTGTGGAATTTGTACGATCGAATGCTAGAGCGACACGTGTTTATGAGCAATCAAATGAACACCCGACACGTGTTCAGGTGTCATTTCACACGTGTGCAGGTGTCATCTCACACGTGTCTGTGCCTATTGTCGAATTGAAAGTAGACACGTGTCATAAGTTCGTTGACCACACGTGCAAAAATTCAGTATAAATGGCATGGAAACCGAATAATTTTTTACCTTTGCGATCTCGAAATTTGCGACATATCGCTTTTCTGCGCGCTCATTGTTGTTCGTTTGCTTGCAAGTATACCTACTCGCACACAAGTGCAATATTTTGTATCTGTCTACCGTACATATCCATCTTCTGCGCCATTTTGATAGTTAGTTTTGGTTCAGTTCTCTGGCGCACACAAGTGCGATATTCACGCTGCTGCCATGGCCTCTTCCTCATCATCCTCACGAGAATCAGGCTTGAGTTCATTTATGAGTGAATTTGGGATTATTGAATACCTAGATTACTTCCACATTCTATTCAGGCCATATCTACATGTTTTCAGAACATTATGAACATTATGTCAGATTCAGAGATATACTTAGCAAGCTTGTTTTCTCCATAAGTCAACTCTAGTACATGCATTATACTGATCTTGTTCATTTCTTCCCAGCTTTTAGACATCGACTAGATAGAATGTTCACCAAATTGTTTGATCTTTTCAAAAGTAGTTCTATGTGTCTGTATTGCAACAAGAAATGTCGATTGGTTGAATATCAGAGTGGTTTCGTACTTTTTCTTTTAGTTCAGATCCCAGATGATGATGAAGTTCTTGTTGCTGACCCTCCTTTTGCACCCTCCTCTGTTCAGTCAGCCATTAAGGATATCAGTCACTTTCTTATCAACACTCCTGATAAAGAAAATGACTTCATTGATGTAAATACTGATGTTCTCCGGGATTCTTTCATTGGCCAAAATACATCTGATGATGAATTCAAATCTATGGAGGATTCAAAATGTCTTTTCAATTTGCCTTAATATTATATTAATGCGATGTATATTTTACTACTGCTGATTTATGTAAATTTTTTGATTATCGTGAGGACGAGGTTCTATGTTTATTATCCGGCACAATTTCCAAATTCTCCGACTTTGTAGATTTTAAGACAGATGATCTTGTTGCTGGTATTGATTTTGATGATGAGGAGGGTCTTATGACCGGTGAAGAATGCCTGAATAAGACTATATCAAATATAGCTGAGAATGGGCGAGGCAGACCATCCGATGAAAAATTCACAGCATTTCAATCCCAGAGGGGCTTCCCTCGTCCATCATTAATACACTTCACTAATGATTCCACTTCAGTACGTGGTCATTATATTGATCATCTTGATCTAGTTGCTGCTGATGATGAAGAATGTGTAAGTATTTAATCTTCCTTGCATTTGAATGTTTTCAGTCACTGAATGTGTTTCTGCTAACATATTTCCTATTGCAGGATGCTCTCATAATAGATGATTTTGCTGTGAGACGAGGTGGTTTCAGACAACACGCATCCTCGTTCCAGAGGGACAGTGGACTGGGCCACTATCTTAGGCATTTCCTGAAGAATGAGATCTGTATTGCTCATTCCAAGCTGAGCCCAGTCGGGGAGAGTCTTATAATGGCAGTTAAAGCTTTATCATTTTATCTAGGAAGACATAAATTTGTTAAGACAAATAAGATCATTTTTGTCAAAAGATCTTATGTTTTGAACATTTTAGGCTTTACTGATGGGAATGTTCCTTTAAGGAGCTCCCATTATTCATTGTATTCCACTTATATTGAGCTTAGTGGAAATAAGGATAATGCACATCTATTAGATGCATACGGTAGCAGAGAATTTCTTCATGACAATACTACCATAGAATCTGATACAAGATCTTATGATGAATAGTTGACACTTTCTATTTTGGAATAATACAATCAATACATTTACATGGGGTATTTCTCCTCTCTTGTTCAATGAATTTGCAAAGCAATTCTGAACATGTCATGATGATCTTCTACTCAGCAATAATGATCTTCGACTCAACAATCATCTAATTTTCTCTTCTTGTATGAACTTGCATGCTTTTCTAAACTTCTTGTATTGTGTGGACTTTGTTATATATCGAATCTGGACTCTACAGTAGAACCACTGAAACAATTGACAAATGTAGTTTCGTTTTTCATTGGTTTCTCCATGTTGTGTATTTCGATGAAATGCTGCTCGTGCTTGCCAGTGTGACTTCTCCATCCCTTGTGATGACCATACACTCAAGCTTCCATATGTATTTGCAAAAAATGTTGTATGATCTCTTGGTATGTGCTGCAAATGTCCAAATCATAATGTTAGTCTTATGTTTGGATTGAAATATATATGAAAATTTGAAAGCATTTTGAAAATTTTATATTAACCATGTAATGAGTGATGTGATCTTCTCCCCATGCTTTTGATATTGCATTAACAAACTCGACACAAGTTCTTTGGACAGCTTTCTTATCGATATCAGAGTATTTTTCTTTTCTTAAAATAGCAATCATACTATCAAGCCTTTTCCATACATCAACTTTTAGTACTCTGGTTTTGCCGTCTTTCTCAAAGTCCTGAGCGGCAACAATAATATCTGTCTAGATTGAGTGTTGAATATTAGAAGCCTTACCAGTATGATTTGATAGAAACGACGTGCTTTTGCTCCTCCTATGCTTGGCTTAGTTGGCATGTTCTCATTCTTTCCTGAAAGCTTTTCGTCTTTTTGAATTTTGACATGTCCTTTATGGAGTCCTGCTTTTGATAAAACATCTTCTAATCGAGAGATAGCTTCCTTTATGTTGTCTTAGTATTCCAAGCAAAAACTATATGAAGATAAATGATCTTTTCTATTAATCTAACTTCTGCATGAAGAGTGCAAACATGCACATTTTTTAAGGGGATAGACAGCACAGGCTTCCAGTTTGGATCTGTATATTCTCTAGTAATTCATGTACTCCTAGTTACATCTTTTGCCATTTTCATGTCGTACAAACAAGGGTGTTTTGATGTAGCACCGTGAGAGACATTATACATACATTTCAATGTTTTCAAATCACCTGCTAAGTGCCATTCAACATTGAAGTCTCCAACTCTTGGAACATTGAGAAGTCCTCCATCCATATGGTCCTTGATGATCCTAGGATAAGATGTCCTTGAGAATATCCATGATAATATATCATGATCCTCTTTCAGCACCTATCCAAAGAATTAATCAGACTTAGTTTACAATGTATTAAAACTATTCAATGAATGTAATGTAATAATGAGGCTAGTGACCTGAAACGCTGCCAACCACCATATATCATTTTTTGACTGGACACTGAATTTGAAATCTTCTTGGTTCTCTGTTTGTGATAGAGCACCATTCATGAGAGTTATACCAACCCTTTCAATCTTCTGCCCTTTCACAATTTCTGACTCATCTAACTTAAGTACTATGATTATTTTGCCATTCACCTTTTCATAGGTTTTATCATAGAATGTGACGATGTATCTCAGCAAGCAATATAGATCAACAAATAAATTGTTTGATGAATTATAGAATATCGATCTTCCATCAGTTTCATACAACTCCTCAATATGAAATGGAGTTCCAGTGATCTTATGCATACCTATGTTTAATGTATCCCTCTCTTTCTTCAAGTGATATGTCCTAGGGATTGGGACTTTTCTAATTTGAACTTGCTTAAAATCTTCTCTAATTAGTTTAAATATTGTTGCATATGCTTCCCTACTAATACCTGCAAAATCACAAGCACCCTGAACTATAGTCTTATCTAAAATATTTTGAATGTCCACCATCAAAGACTCTGCCATTTTACACTTTACATTTGAAATTCTATTGTTCATCATGATACGCTTAGTGGATTTGCAAGTCAATATTGTGGCCAATGACATTCCTAGTGAAGCATTGTCTTTAATATTCCGAGGAGCTACTAATGCAGATCTGCAAAAAAAACAGATAGTTAACAGAACATCACCATAGCTGAAATTAAATCCAAATGTCATTGCAAAATTTACAAAATTTAGAATATGCTTACTTGAATGCACGGATCCTTCTATTTCGATAACCTCCTTTTTAAACCGTTTGAATATCCTTGCAACTTTGTCGTTTTCACTTCTTACTTTCAGCCTTCTTCTTTACCAAATCCACATCCTTCAATAATTGTAAGTTTTCAATACAAATAGACTGTAAGACTGATTGCATTTGCTCTAGTTCTGATTTGATATTGATTGCTATCTTCCGTAATGATTCATTATTTTTTTTAAGTTGTTCATTTTCTTCTAACATTTTTTGGAGATGACAATCTCTATTCTGACAATAAGAGGATATCCGAATTAACTCACCTTCTAAAAAGTGAACTTTATTCATATAAAGTTGTTTTCCATGGTTTTGCAATCTTTCACAATATCCTAGTAATCCACTATCCCCATTGCATATCCATGTAACTAAATGAGTTATTGAAGAGAATGTGGGATGTGTCAAAGTGCTTGGATCTTGTGGATATAATGTTCCATCTGTCCACAAATCCACGTTTTTCTTTCCTTCTACCCTGTAACGAGAACGATCTTCAGCAGATATTTGAACTCCTTTGCCTCTTCTCTGCAAAGGTGCCAAATCAACAAGGATATCCACATGTAGATGATATAATGTCATCATCAAAAAAATAATAGAATAATCAGTTGCATCAAAGTACTATGACCAGATTCTATGAAGCAAAACAAAATACTCATCTTTGATTATATTATATACTATGTACGATCAATATAATCTCCATGCTTGTATGCTTGATTCAAATGTGGAAATGCCGCTCATTTTTTCATTCCAATAGGTAGTTGGCGCTCATATTTCCATTCTCGTGGAAGGAATGCATATGTAAACATTTTGCAATTTTTTCTGATTCGAATTTGGGGATGGCGGTCATATTCTAGATCCAGTGAAAATAATTGCCCTTTTTGTAACCAATGGAGGGAATATTTTTGAATTTAGTCAAGTTATACTGCGAACTGTTAACAGTTCTTAACTGTGACTATAGACATTGTGGTTAGATCATTGGGAGTTGGGGAGGCTTGGGAGTGGTGTGGGCAAGCAAATAAACAATATTGTTTTATTTATTTTGATATCTTTGTATATCCTACATGGCATTCCCTAAAGGGTCTTTTTGATATTGAGAACTCCTCTAATGTAACATCAGATAGTCAAAAGGTTTCAGAAGATAGCTCCTTCAGTTCAGTTAACTCCTCTTCGAACAAGGCCTTCTCATTTTCGAAAGGCTCCAAGAACTTAACTCAAAAGTTGTTGCAATTTGAGTTTGCATCTGTTGCAGCTTTGAATAATCAACTTTTACAGTACCTGAATCACTACAAAAAGTCAAAGCAGTTTGGGCCTTTATTCGTGGTGTCTTCTCTTCTGAAAGTTGTGTCTATAGGTCTGCGTTCTCCTTCTGTACTTTCAAAAGAATGCCATTGAACTCAGCAATTTGTTGCTGGTCTTTCATTCATTGGACTTATAAAGAATTATGTTGCTACTGTAAGCTCGCAGTCATGACTTGAATTGCCTTATTTTCTGCCTTTAATGAATTGACCTCTATTTCAAATTTAGCAATGTCTTCATTTGACAATTGAGTGTGTCGACCAAGAGACCGATTTTTCTTTTCAAGTTTCTGCTTCTCTGTCTCCAGGTTTCAATGGCACTGCACTGGAGTTTGAAATTTTCAACCAATTCAACATTAGCTCTAAGGAGCCTTGATACTTTAATCTTCATTTTATGATCATATTCTTGTACGAGTGCAACAATGTTTTTCGCCCCCTCAGTTAAGTCGTTAAACCATTGAGGCTGGGGCTCCTCTTCTTATGGTTTGGATTCGACCCCTATGTTGTACATCTTTGACATCGGGAAGGTCATCCTCAGTTGCATCATCATCTTCCAAACAGCGAGGACTAATGCTCAGAAAATTGCTACCAACATTCAGGTATAATGTGTCTTGAAAAGCCTTTTGTAACTGCTAATTTCAAACCCTTATGTTATATATGGCATCATTTCTATCTTAGACTCAAGAAACACAACACGGTGCTTATTGATGATTCATCATACAAATCATGCATGAATAGTTCATTGAATTGTATATTTCTAGACCAACAACAACTATCTTAATGATGTCCTATGGCCATACTTAGAACAAATGAAAGAAGCTCCAAACATTGAGAGCTATGTAAATTCACATTCCATTAGACAAAAAGTGGTTACTACTTGTCATCCGTACTACAATTTGCTTAGAGAAGTGATAGAAGTTCCTTGGGACTCGTGGAAATCAAAAAAATTTACATAGGAACAAAAATTGCACCAAGTTGGAGGTTTGGCTACTGGGATGGCACACGAGCAAACTTCATTATGCGAGGTGTTGGAATTAGAACAGGTGGAGCTTCTTTATGCTCTTATGCAGAAACCCAAGCCATGGAAGCTTTCAAGAGGAGATGTATTTGCTATTTGTACACATTTTGGGCTCCAACAAGATAAATTTGGTGAACAAGCAATGAGAGCGTACATAATCAATTTGGTGAATATACTCAAGCAAGAAAGAGCAATGTAATTTATTCATTTGTTTTACCATTTTGGCAGATGACATTCACATATAGAAAATACTTGTTGGATAACTTCTATTGATCGTCACTTTTACATTGGTTTTTCACTTTAGATACTCATGACTATTTTAAACAAAAAGTACGCACTATGAAATAAAAATTTTGAACATTGTATGTTTGTTTATTTGTTTCAATGTATCTTTGCAATGATTATAGCATTAATTGTAGATAATACCATCACTATATAAATATCATGTAAAAAAATTGATTTTTATGTTTGTATATATTTTTCTTGTGTAAATTGTACAATGTTTGGATGAATCTATATTCACATTCTACAATGTTTAGAAATAAGTTATGCTTGTGTTGACGTGAATACTATCACCTGAAATTGATAAGTCTAGTATGCTTACATAATATACAAGATTCAACATTAAAAAAAAATTCTGACAATCAGTCTGAGAAGGAAGAATCAATGCTTGAAAGCATATACTAAGTCTATTTTTGATAAGTTGGCATCTCCACAGCTATGGGCTATCATTGTCCAAGTAGTTACACAGTACATGAAGTGGGCGTGAGAAGGCTTGGACTATTTGGAGTCGAGCGTGTCACTGCCAATAGTCAAGAGAGTCAGATGGTCCCCGATAAGTCGGTTGAGTCGATAAGTTAGACTCCCCAATAAGTCGGCCAACTCCGACAAGTCTGCGGATTGCCATTTACTTGCTTGTCTTCGATGATAGAATCTGTAGACTGTGCGACAATTTGTGTAAAACTGCAGCAATATGAATAGAACTAGATTAACGTGGGATTTAGGAGAGTAGAGGAAATATATCCAACATTCAGTTTCATTACATTACGTAGGAAAATGAATTATTTGCGGTTATCCATGCACTTAAAACCAACCTGGAGACACTACTTGTATGGTAGTAAGTTTATTGTGTATATAGATCAACAGCCTCTTAAGTACTTTTGCAATCAGCATGATCTTTGGGGTAAAAAATTCCGATGGGCCGAATTGATGCAAGAATTCCATCATGAAATCCAGTATATAAGAGGCAACTCAAATCAAGTTGGGGTTGCTCTTAGTCAGATTGGTGAATTGAACAAATTTTCATTCACCTAGATTTCCATGGATTTATATCTTTCTATGAGTGAAAAATATGAAAATGATTTCCATTTTGGTCATACTTGGAATGTTGTTCGGATCGGAAGATGAGGACAATGTTGAGTCATGTTCACAGGGGTCTCAACTAACAAAGAAAGATAAGAAGATTGTGGAATAGTATACCATTCAAGATGGATTGAAAAACTAGAAACTTCCTTCAGTTTAGTTCTTATGATCATCTTGAATCAGATGGCCAGACAAAAAGGACTAATCAAACTATGGAAGATCTATTGAGGACATATGTTTCTCACAGACAATCTCATTGGAAAAATTACTTCCTTTGATTGAATTTGCAGATAATAGTAGAAAGCATTTTTGTACACTTTACAGTCCTTTTATGCTTATGTACAATTTTCAACCTAGATATCCTATTAATGTGGAGGTGAAATCTATTAAGATCCAGAAGATTGCTAATTTCCTGCATGATATGCAAGAAATGTTGCAAGTGGCTAAGGATAGTATCCGAAGTGTTCAGGATAGAGCTAAGCACTATGCCGATTTGAAGAGATCACCCAAAGATTTTAATGTTGATAGTTGAGTATATCTTAAAATTCCAAAAGATTCTTACGAAAATTTGGTACTTTAGCAAATCTACTACACCCAGTTTTTCATGTGAGCCGGTTAAAATTAACTTTTTATAAAGGTGATATTGTTGGATCTGATGAGAATCTATCACATTTGAAAGATTTATCACTTAGTATGCCTTAGTATGAGAAAGTGCTCAGAACCAAAGATAAACAATTGAGAAATCGTTCTATCCCTGAGTGCTTAATTCGATGTAAAGGTTGGATTGGGGATGATGATTTGTGGGAGAGAGTTGATAGCATAAAGAAGAATTTTTCTAAGTTTCACTTCTGAGGACAGAAGCAGTTCAAGGGGGGAAGAATGTTACGTCCACGTCTTGAATATAAGTTTCAGTATAGTCCTAGACTTGGATACACAGTACTCCAGTGCTCAAGATTATTGGTTATGCCACATCATACTGAATGAGACCCGTAAAGTAATTAATAAACTTGTGAGGCCCAAACACACTATTTGGAGTTTGTACATGGTTTAGGACAATCAATGCATGTGTAGAGTATCAATAGCAATGGAGTTTATTAACTGGGGAGTTTAGGCCTTGCATGATTGCATGCACATGGTGGCTTGGGGTCTATTTGAGCCTTGGAAACTCGCCCTACTATCTCATTCTTTTGGTGATTCATTGCCAGGTTCTCTCACTCTACTCTTGCTTCCTATTCCTTGGCTTGGGGGTGAAGCTTTTGGAGATTGATCAGTTGCTTCTACTTGGTTGGGTGGTTCCACAATGTGTTCTCTTGTGTTTTGTCTTGTTAGCAGGATTTTGAGGAGCTTTCCCCTTACAACAATACTAAGCTTTCTATTATTTTGCTGCACAACAATGACCATAGCATGATTATATTTGACAAAATGCAAAACATCGATAAGAAGAGTAGCAAATCAAGTTTTCGGATGAACCAAAATTGTGATGTCTTTTTTTTTTAAGAGATACTACGCACCTTGAGAATCTTTGAAAGCTCGGAAGTCCATGGCCACAACTAGGCTTGGATTTATCAAGCATCAAAGTCTTCATTTTGGGACGGCCACCATCGGAACTAAAACTCACTGAGCATGGGTGATATCCAGAATCTGTGGGGCGGATTTGCAGTTCAAGTACTCGCACATGAACGGCAATGAAACGACTCAATGTTTGCAAAGGATGGATGGCTAGCCTGTTTCTTGGGTTAGTTTCATTTGCGACGACGCCCACCAGACGCAAGCAGGAGTCAAAAGTTGGAAAGGGCAATTTCAGGGGAGATCTTCTATGGAGCAGTTGGTCTTCATTTTGGGACGGCCACCTTCGGAACTGAAACTCACTGAGCATGGGTGATATCTAGTATCAGTTGGGTTTTTCCGCAAAGGGGAAAGACTAGGATCCTCCTCAGAGATTAGCAACAAGTTGGATCGAGCCATAATCCTAGCAGATGGGAAGCAAAGTGTTGGATGGGCTTTTTGTCCGAAGAACTCTACTCTAAGTCCGATCAGCTGATTTTATAATTGGAGGGGAACTATCACACACACCTCTCTCTTGGGGCAAATTTTGAATGAAAGTTGATCAAAATGGGGCAAATTCAAGGTGACCTAGCCATACTCACACGAGGAGACTGGCGAACTTTGGACCTAATAAGTTGACAAGTTTTTGTTGTGGAAAGGAAAGTTTGTTATAGGCTTTCTGTGGAGTACGCTGGCTTGTGTTACGTGTAAGGCAGCTGATCAATGAAGGAACTGTGAAAGTTGAGTTTTGCATGAGAGACTTGGTATTTCGAACGGACGCTAAGGTACAGTTCGCGTTGAGATCGGACTAGTGCAAACTCTGGGTGCATGTGTCTGATTCAAATAGAGCTACTTGAAGCCAAGCTCGATGTACACTTCTTGTTTTGGCTGTGAGGCAACTGACCAGTGATGGAATTGTGAAAGTCAAGTTTTGCGCGACGGACATGGTGCATCAAACAAACGCGAAGAGATAGTTCGGATGCGGATCAAACTGGTGCGACCCTTTGGCTTTCCACGAGGTCAATGGTTACATTTGGGCTGATTCAAAGAGCTACTTCAAACTAAGTGAGAGGTGCATTGCGGAGTACTCAATCTTTGCCTACCTTAAAGAGCCAAGATGGAAAAGTATCAAGATCAGGCTGGGACAAGGAGAGAAATCAAGGTGCAAAAGCAACAAGGCACGAAGTGGACCATAAAGTGGGCAATCAAACGATAAATCCTTTGGCTCAGGGAGCCCTGATACCTATGCGGAACTAAACAAATCTGGAGCTCAGGGAGCTCAACACAAAGTGCATCAAGGACAAATCAGGAGCTCAAAGGAGTTCTAAAGTCGAAAGTCAGAAGCGATAAGGGCGAACATTTCAAAGAAAGGCCTCTGTCACTAGTTAATAAGGTTTTTGGGTTTTACGAAAGCGATATCAAATCTATGCTTTTTCCAGACAAAGATATATTTTCAAGTTATGTAATCTCTCAGTACAAAGAGCTGAGCCTCCGACTTGTGGTGTGCCAGCTTCAATGTTAATAAAAAGTGGCCAGTAAATTGAGTATTGTGCCAAGTAGCTTAAATGTATAGTTATTTTAATTGGGACACACCTTTACTTTAATCTGACATCTGATGAGGACATCAGATTTTATAAAGGTGGGGTGGATGTTGTAAAGCTACCTTTACAAGCTTTACTTCCGGCGCCATCGGTGCCAGCTATGTCCCCGGCGCCAGCAGCGTCTCCTGCTGCTCCCGGCGCCAACGGCGCCGACGCCACTACTACCAGAATCCAGCCGGCGCCAAGTTCCTATGGCTGAAAATCTTTGATCGGTTCTATTGGAGTCCAAAGAGCTCAGATCGATGTGCAATCACCTCACACGATCTAGGCATGATTAAAGGAAGCCTGGGGATCAGTAAAATCTAGAGAGAGAAAATGACTTTCTAGAGAGAGAAAATCCTAGAGAGAGAAAAATGTGCTTTACCAACTTGGGTAGAGTGCTTGGTATGAGGGGGGGTGCCGAATCACACCAATACTATAGGGAAGTGCGGGTTGCGACTCAGGGCGAGCTTCCAACCAAGTCTCAGCCTCCCTTGCTGGAATGTTGTCATGGGCCCCGGAGACTAGGGTCGGTCACACACTTGAAATGTAACCTTCTCAGATTTATCAATAAAGTGGGATTTTCCTCAAACTGACTCTGATTACCTTCTGGGTTTCAGTGTTCGGTAAAAGCGCCAGTTGTAAGGCCGCTTTCAAAATTTTTAACTTGGCACATAGCTGAGGGTCGTATCCCAGGGCGCCAGCGGTATGCCGTCGGGACCGTTCGGTCCGTGGCGCCAGCGGTATGCTGTCGGGACCATTTGGTCCAGGAACTGGTTGTCTCCATATCTCTTGCGGCTTGTGGTTCTGAGTGTTCCTTGCATGAACATGAATGAGTTAAGCTCTTGGGGAACGGGCTCTAACATGTCGGCTGAGTTGGATGGCTTGCTTGGGTGGAAGTTACCTGTTTATGGCTGTCCAGTCTGGCGTGGCGCCTTTTTGGCTTCCAGCGCTCGTGACGAAGCTTTCAGTTGATTAAGTCTGATGTAAGTCAGACCGCTTGCTTGGAATGGATGTTACTCGTTTGTAACGAAGCTTCGAGTTGGTTAAGTTTGATGTATGTCGGGCGGCTTGCTTGGAGGGAAGTCACCCACATCGGGACCCCCGATTTGGCATGGCGCCAGGTTGGATCTCAATGTTGGTTTTCGGAACTTCAAGTTGGTTAAGTCTGATCGTTGTTGGCGAGTTGGCTGCTTGTATGTCAAGTAAGTTTGGATGGCAAGAGTTGAAGGCTGGGAAGCTAAGTCGTGGTTCTCGGCTCCCTTTGGGATGCTTGCGCTTCACCGTAGTAGAAGTAAGAGTAATTGTACCAAGAGCTTTTGATGTAGTGTTGTTAGATAGAGACAAGGAAACAAGGGTAAGGGTAGTGTTCAGGAAACCTTTCAGGAGTTCAAAGTGCACGGAAATGAGCCAGAGCGAAAAGAGGACCAGCCAAAGGATCACCTTGACGAGTACCTGCTGCAGACTGGATAGTAGAGAGATCCCCAGAGCACACATGGTGACTATAAAAGAGAGGATTCTCGGTAGCATAGAACAACCGCACAAATGGGATAAGCTGAGCCAACCCACCACCAATCGCGCGCAGCTCTTGAAAGATCGCAGCTCTAGAAACAGAGTTAAAAGCATTGGAAACATCCACTTGGAGAACAACCCAGTCATGATTGAGATCAAGGGTGGCACGCAAACCATGAATGACAGCTTCACAACCGTCAGGAGTAGAGACGCCAAACTGATGAGGGGAGAGAAAAGAGGCGAAAATCTGTTGAAACTGAAAACAGATAGAGTGACTAATAAGACGGAGGGGGACTTCGCCAATAGCGATGGGACGGACGACACCCGAGGCTTTAGACATGGCGATCAAACGAGACGCAGACAAAAGACGTGCGACAAAAGAAGGAATGTGACCAGAGGCAATAAAAGAGCAGACCTGAAAGAGTTGAACAATGCCACAAGTAGAGTCCTCAGGTGGAAAGCAATCACGAAGGTGTTCATAGACCAAACCGGAGGGACCACCAACAGCAAGACGAGGACTACGATGGAAGGCACGAGAGAAAGAATCACGATCAAGCACCAAGTCAACATCAGACACAAAGTCCTCCACAAACAAAAGAAGAATGCCTTCAAAAGCAGGATGCAGAGCTTGGAAAGCAGCAACAGTATGAGCAGAAGAGGGAGCGGGTGTGAGAGGAGCTAAAGGTCAAGCTGCACGAGAATACTCACCAACTTGCCCAAGATGTAGGGTGCGACGAAGGCGACGATGGAGAGGTGGGGCGCCTTGAGGTTGAGAGTCTTGTGAGTTGCGAGCAGCAAGTGCCTAACAACGTGCAAAGTGTTCATCATGAAGCGTTTTCCAGTCTCCCGATAAAAAGCGACGAAGGCGAGCACGAGTTTCTCTATAACCAGCATCCCCACCCCTCGGAGGAAGGACTAGACACCAAAGGGGAAAAAGAAGAAACAGATGCCAAGCAGCACAAGAACCCAAGAGGAGAAGGGAAAAAAGTGACTAATTAAAAGAAAAACAACAAAGTGAAAGCAGCACAAGAACCATAGGAGTAGGTAAACTAAGTTGCTTGTAAAATGACTTGATTGTTGACAATGGCAACCACTACGCATGCACAAAGAACTTGCTTGTGGAATGACTTGACTGTTGACAATGGCAATGACTATGGATGTACTTGCTTGACAATGTCAGCCACTAGTGACTACTATGTCGGATGCAGTGTTCGAGAAAGTCAGCATCTCTTGAAAATGGAATCAACATCTTTCGTCAAAAATAGATTTCATATTCACATGAAGTTGTCTTAGTTGGTTAGCTTGACATCCAAGGTTTCTTTGGTCTCAGGTTCGAGCCTCCCCTTGGAAACCAAGAAGCATATTCACATGAAGTTGACTTTCATAAAACGGACAACTTTTTTTAATGCAGGTTTGATCTTAATATTTAATGTTTTGCTGGCAAATACTCTGAGATACAGGATCTCGGATCTCAAGGCCAAAATTTTCAAAAACCTATAACTTGAGAAAAAATGCAGGAACTTGGAGGGAACCTCCCAGAACAGTGCTACGGTGCTGATTCTTGAAGACTGGAGTCTGGGATCCAAAGATGATGATGGGACCGTGGGAGCACCGCATGCGCAATTCACAGGGAAAATCCCCTTCCGTGAATAGTCGTTATCATTTAGATTAATAGACTTGGGCAATAGCGGCGGCTCTCCACTGCTTTCAATTAAGTTTTCTGTTTTCAGCTTCAGTATATGTATTACAGAAGTTTGAGAAAGCTTCTCGAAGCTTCTTTTAACTTCGAAGGTACAATGGTACCATTGTACGTCAAAGCTATGTGATCTTTCAAGATCATCTAGCTATCATGCGCCATTTTGTGTACCGTATTATCAATAGTAAAAAACGAATATAATATGTCCTTGTTAAGGTGCGTCGACAAATGTAAATCCCAAAAGTGATAGCTACGCGAGCAACTTTGAGGACGCATTGTTGTCCCTCCACTGCCAGGGGGGAATGTTGAATCATGATGACTGGTTGTGCGCATTCTGGATTGGATCTCCGATTAATCGTTATTTCTCAGCTTGTATATCCTGATAATTGGTTTTTTATGAGACGCTAAATAGAGTCTTGACTACAACCGAGAAAAGGTGGATCATTCACGAAAGAAGACTACTCTTAAGAAGGCCACTTCCTGGAAGACCCCACTCGCAATTAGCAAGCTTTTATCCTTTTCTTCCTCTCCATATCAGATGCATTTCCTTCTTTTCCTCTATCTCTGGTTGTAGCTTGTAGCTTTTCGTTGCCCACAGTCGGAAATCCTTTTTCAATTGTGGGTGTGACTGCTGGTATAACCAATAGGTGGACCGTGGAAGTTCTATTGACGATACTCAACTGTTTTAAATGACAAACGTGTCTCGGATTCTCTGAAACTAAATCATATCATGTAACTATCTGTGTAACTTCAATTTCCTTTGTCCGAGGAAACTCCTTCCAAAATGTTTCTCTAGATGTTGCGGCATGGATCTTTTCTCTGGATCCTTAGCCAAGGTTGGTGGCACTGGTAGAGATAACATTTTGGCACCCTTCACATGTAAAGCACCCGTAGCCGAGTCTTGGTGTCGTCCCTTCCTTGGAGCACGCAACTCAACCCAGTTTGAGAAACTCACTACACATGTGACTCGTTTTCTTACATGCAAATGCATTTCACCCATCATGAGGGAATGGGGGCTGGGGGTGGGGGAGGACGGCCTTTGAGAGCGTTCCGCCCAAGAAGGGCATCCCTTCGAGGGTGGTAGCCCAAGGGTGCATACGGCGTTCCTTGGGCATAGCCGCCCAAGCTGGTGTCCTTCCATGACGTAATTGTTTTTTTGCTATAATTTTCTTTTAACAAGGCGGAAGGTGCGTGTATAAAAAGCTAAAAATGTTTGCAAACCGGAGGGTGCATGCAAAAAATGTCTGTCATAAAGTCTTTTCTCCCAAGGATTCTATTGTGGGAGACATCACCATTTTCTTTATTAAAAAGTAAAAAATAATGTTTTGTATCTCATGAATAGGTCTACCAACTACTAAAGCTACCAATGTGATTCTTCTCCTAGATTTTTCATAGACCTATTGAACATAAAAGACAAGGTGGAACAAACCTGTTCAAGAGGGGTGAAGATGGCCACATGCATAGGTCATTGTCTCCCAGCTTACACATAAAACCATGTAGGACACCCTCAAACACATCATGATTGGGCGGGTGGTCCTATATGTGAAGAGGCCCTCAGGCTTTAGCCATGCAATTTTTGCCTTAACTTACGATAGTATGGATTAGGGTAGGTCAATCTAGCTTTGCAAAAGTTAACATTGAACTCAATGTCATAAGTTCTAATTTGTAAGAGACCGCTAAGGATGTTTGGGACATCCTAGCAACCCTCTATAATATCAGGGATGTTACATCTAAAATTCATCTGATGAAGAAGTTCATCACATTAAGAATGTCTGATGCACATAGTGTTTCGAGCCATCTCAACACATTCAAAAACCTTATGGAGTAGATGACTGCAATCGGATCAATCATTGAATTTTCGATGCAGTAATGACTCTACTATCGAGTCTGTAAAGACCCTAAAGGATAACCCCTAAGATGAGGATAGAAGAACACAATAAGAGAGACTATGGAGCCAAACCGCCAAATCTGGATCCATGCCATGTGAAAGCAAGAGGAAAAGAGAGCTCCTGGTAACCTAAACCCAATATGTCGACGGGAGAATCTCTACCTCATTATATAGAGAGTAGAGTCCTGTGCATGAAACTATGCAACCCCATACAGGTCAACTATAAATAGATCACATCTCTTCATGCCCTCCTGCCTATATCCGTCACACAGGCATGCAATACTCCATATGTCTCAATTAGAGTGTCTGGATCCTCTCAAGGTAATTAGTCACAAACAGGCCTTGACATGGAATTAAATCACGGCGTGACCAATAATCCCAAACACTGGTGGGCCGGTCTACCATATTAGGACTATTCCAGGTCCTTAACCGAATATGGCCATAACATTCTTCTCTCCTTAAATTGCTTCTATCCTTAGAAGCTCCTCAAAATAGGAAAGAATTACCAGAACGGTTCCTTTAACTTTCAATATTAATCGAGAAAATCATTATCCTTAGTCTGACTTTTATATCAAACAAGTATCCAGAGATAAACCTATTTCCAATAGTTAATCTCTGTTCTGGAGTACAACTCAAGTTTGAAAAGTACACTTAGCGATAAATTTCTCAACTAGGTTACACTCGCTACAAGTTAGTAACATCACCTTCATGTAAAACACTTACATGAACCACTGAGTGAAATATTTCCTAACTTAGGAGATTAAAGTTAAAGAAAAATAATAATAATTATAGTCTGAAATTATCCACAAACTCTAGTAGACAATTCATAAAATCCTTCCAAGTACTAACTATCCTTATAATCCAATTCTAAGATATGATAATTCATTCAACTAGCCTTCTCTAGGAGAATCATTAAGACATAGAATGATTGCAACTCAACTCTGAGTATCCCAGTTTCTTTACATACACTTTTAGAGCATTGTCTTAGCTTTAATTTGATTCATATGATATGTCATTTGGATTAGTATTCAAAAAGTTATGACAAATCTTGATTTCTAGCTCTAGTTTCACTAGTTTTCTTTTTTCAAAATTTTCAGACCTGTTCTGTTGTAAATTTGAATTTCAAATCACGTTCAATTATTGATTTGATTTTATACCCTAATAGAGCTTGTTCTTAGCTTTTCAGAGGTACTGAGTTTTTGTGACTTGGATCAATATTGAGAGAGTTATGATCAAATTAGTGAAGCTGGGTCAAAATTGCTAGAATTCTGGAAATTTTCCTTTGTATCTCTTAGTGAGAGAGAAGCACTTCAAAATTTCAATTTTAAAGTTATTTTTGCTGTAAATTTTTTTAGTTTCCTCATTTTGAAAGGCCCGTAAGTCTTTTTATGTCATTTAAAAAAAAATTAAATTAAATTTGTTTTTTTTGCAATATCGCTTTCGAGCACAAGTGGACTATTCAAAAAGTTTGGCTATCCTATTTGCCCTTGAAATCGATACTCGAAAAAAAAAAACTTTTTTTTTTCTCTTCTCCAATATCGATTCCGAGCGCGTTTGCTTCTGTGCACTTATTCTAATAGTCTACTTGAGCTTGAATTCGATATCACATGTACGAAAATTCATAGATTCTCCATATCCACTTTATGTTTCTATTTGACCTTGTCCTCGAATCTCTTATGCTTAATCGGCAGGGTGATGTTGTGTTCTTCACTTTCCCATGCTACCCCGATGTGGAGGACGTTACTTGTTTCTTCATAGCCCGCACAGTATATGGGCTCTGGTGTTACTGGTTCCCATTCAACCAAAAAGTTCTTGACTTGTGGCACAATCCACAGTAATTCTCCAAGGGATAAACTAACACGGCTTGCTAGCAAACTTGCAAGCACTTCAGTGTGCGGATCCTCGGGCTCCACCATGTGGAAAGGTGGTTTGTGATGATGCAACCGATCGTTATGATCAGTTCGCAATGGTGAGCCCACTTGTGGTACTAGTTTTTCAGCAACATGAGGTTCTGTAGGTATGTCTCTTGCTTGAGCTTTTTCTTCCTCTTGCGCTTTCTACACCCAATAGCGTATCTTCTGATATTGTCTTCCTTCTTTCCTCACATTCGAATACGGTCCTGTAGCTGAGGGTTGACCTTCTGATACTGATGGGGGGTGGTGAGGGTGCCACTTCTTTCCGCTTTTGTGCTCACGTGACTACTAGCACTGGGGCTTGAGGGTGTTGTTTTTCTGGTGGCAACCCTCCTGGAACTGTTGTAGGTTGTATCTGTGATTAGGTTTAGTGGCGCACTCGTTCCAGGCCTTAATGTCTTGTAATAGTGTCCAACAGCCGCATTCTCGACAGAAGGATGTGTACTGTCCCTTGTATGGACATTTGGCAATTCTATGGCCTTCACCGCATCTGTAGTAGCCATAATTCCTTCCTCCCTGACGCTGAGGTTGAGCTGCATAGGTTGCATAATATTCATTAATGGCAGGATCTACAAAGGGTTCATCCAGCTCGTACCATTGTTGTTGCTTAGGTTGAGGTGGTGCTGGTACTTCGTGCTTTGCTGTTGTCAAGTTCACATGGGCCACTTGATGGTTGGCTAGCCCTGGTGGAGCATGCGCTGCTGATTGTTTGGCACACCATACCTCGGTGCCACATTTGGTGCCCCTTAATGATAAGGATAAGAAGTCTGATAAGGACTCCTCTTCTGTTGTATGATCCGGGGGTTAAATGGGCAAAATGTCGTCTCTTGCGATGATGCGTTGCACAAATGGCAAAATCTTTGTGTCAATTTCAGATTTTGCTTTAAGACTGGACACTCATTAGTTGTATGGTTTTGAGTGAAAATTGTACACCATACATTTTCTCGATGGGGATACTACAACTGGTTCTGCTCCGGTTGATTTGAATTTGGTGCTACAGCCCCCTGCAAGGCCTTCAGTTTCTGATCAAACTAGGAC
Organism: Diphasiastrum complanatum; assembly: GCA_029204225.1. NCBI lineage: Eukaryota > Viridiplantae > Streptophyta > Lycopodiopsida > Lycopodiales > Lycopodiaceae > Diphasiastrum > Diphasiastrum complanatum. The sequence goes on along the minus strand of CM055097.1, from coordinate 12,202,661 downwards.
GTCAGTTGTTCCATCTACTGCTTGTGTAGCTTTGTCATCTGTTCCATCAACAGCTCGGTGGACATATTGGTTGTGTTGGATAATAATGATGCTACTGATAGTTTTGATTTATATTGCTTGTAAGACGCATGATTAGTGAATCATTTGGGTTCATCAATTAAAAATTATGTGCATTGGATATACAGTATTCTTGGCATGAAGTATTCCTTAGTTAAGGAATAGACTCAGCTCATTAGTGATTGTATCCCAGAGCGCTCAATTGGATAATGAATCATAATGAATCCAAGAATAATAACTGAATTGATATTCAGCAGGACTTTGGGTATCTAGATTTGATTCTAGATTGTAATCTAAAGGTTTTTGTAGTTGAAGATGATTGTCATTTTGGTATGCATTCAGTATTTAATTACCAATGGTTTATAGAACTTGAATCTTGCACTTCAATTAAAAAATCTTGTTTGAAGAATATTCCTAAATCCAGTATTTTCTTAGTGGAAAGATTTTGGAATGATTCTTACTTTTCTTGACTTATGTTGGACATATACTCCAGTATCCTATAAACGATTAAGTATGGTTTTGAATTCCAGAAAATTATGATTAACGAATCTAAATATTTATGATTGACAGATCATTAATAGATACTTAATTATTGTTAGAGGATTATAAGAAATGGTGATGATTCTTAAGTGTGATGATTATTTCTTGATCTATTGTTTGAGTTAGAATTCAGATCAATGTTTTGGATCTCTCTACTCTAGTATTTCATTTGAGAACCTATGGATCCCACAAACATTCTCACGAGGTAAGTATTTTATTTGTGGAGAATTTAATTATTTTAGTGGATGTTATTCTACAGTTTATGGTCTGTAGATGCTTGAGTATAGTTCTTCATTTGATTGGATCTCCAACTATCACAAGAGACAGACAAGTCTATTAAGATGAATGGATGCTAAGATTCAGTATCACTTTATACATGAGAGGCTGCTGAGTCGTGAAATTTATGTTGTTCATTGTAGCACAAAAGAACAACCAGCTGATATTTTCACTAAGCCACTTGTTGGAGAAAAGTTTGATATGTTTAGATCAAAGCTTTCTGTACTTAAAGTTTGTTGACTTTAAAGCTATGTATATGACTGTATCAAAAGTAGACTCTACTTTAAGGGAGAATCAAAGTAGAATCATTGTGTTAATGTACTGTGGGTCCTATCAGTTGATAAGGATCAGTTGGCCTCGCCACGAGGCAAGTCGACGGGACACGCGTCCCGCCAACGACAACCTGGGTCATGCATGGGTTGCCTGAGTGAACAACTATATGTACAGTGTAATTTCATTTTGAGAAATCTAAAAAATTCAAACAAAGTGAAAATGAACTTGTAATCACCTATTTTGATAGCTTTTGGTAAAATTGCAATAACGCTTGCATCCCTTACCCAAATTGCTTGAAAAATGGTGCAAATGAAAGCTAAAACAAAGCTCTAAAAGTGTACAAAATCAAATTAGAAATAAAACACAAATTTATATGCCAAAAATGAGTCTGAACAGACCTGAAAATTCAAAAGCTAGAAATTAGCAAAAAGAAAGCTATAAAAACAATAAACTCATCAAATCTAATGATCTTCACATAGAATCATCATTAATGATGGTTCTATGCTCTGATACCAAGAAATGTCATGTGCCAAACCCCAAACTAATAGCAATATCAATGAAGTAAAGCTAGAAGTACGAAGATAACAAGACATTCATGATAGCATATCAATAGAAAAGCTAGAAACATGGAGATCATCATAGAATCACATTAGCAATGAAATAAATAGTACAATCAATGGAAATGGAGCATTGATTCATGTGGATAGGGCACATGAGACCTAGCAATGGAGATCCCTGTGGCTTGCATTCACAAGGAAGCTAGAACTCTCACTTGCAAATGAGCCAAAAGATCCACAAAATAATGTCTCTTGCCTAGTTATAGACAATGCTCTTACTTAACTTAACTTAACTATCTTGCGGGATGGTTAGCCCTTGTTAAGTATTATTTAAACTAGATTGGGCCCTTGTTGGCCTATTATCCTTATTAATTACTTTGAGGGGCCTAAAGAGAGAACTGTCTTGTTCTTAAGGCTAATAGCTCCTTTTGGGCCTACAAATCTTACATTGGATATTATCTTGCATGTATAAGCATGGATGTACTAATAGTACATGACAGCACAACTACCTCCTGGGGTGAGACTCCTTTCATGTCTTTATAGGACCAAGCAAAGACATGTTGATATTTGCGCAGATGCTTTTCAAGCCTTCTGCATTGTTACCGATTGAGATGAGCCCCGATGTGGACAATGTATTTGTTACTTTCATTTGGCTCACTCAAGGAGAGAGTGACGGTTCAGGCAGGGCCTTCGTAGAGTGAATTACCGTTTGGGGGTAATTGGATGGTTACATCCTCCATCGTATAGTCCTTAAAATATGCAAGCACATCATGGGCTGGTGAGGTGTGCGGATGAGAAAGTGGTGGCTCATCATGGAGGATTTTGTCGTCGATTTGGAAAATTGTTTCCTCCTCACAGACATCAGTAGGTAGCCATGCAACATTTAACATGTTAAATCTCAACTTGAGTCCAGATCTGTAGCTAGAAACTTAAGGGGGAGTGTTGGAGTTTAATCTTCTTCTACTCATCCCCTCGCCCTCCTTCATCTCTCAAGATACACGCAAAGATAGAACAGGCAAAATCGCAAAGCTATCGCATGCCTACGGTCTAACCGAAGAGCACTATTAAATTGACGTTTACGGAGAAACACGACTTAAACTTGTGAAGGCAACGAACTGCAAACATCAGGGAGTTGTTAAAAATTGTAGGTTACTATCTACGAGCACTTGCGGAATCTTCAATAGCAACGGAACTTGAAATCTCGTCGACCACTATAAGTGACCTTCTTACGATCTCCTACGATGGAAAGAGTCATGATCAAAGTCACCGAAAAATATCTCCGATGGAGTTTGTGAACCCACATCAAACATCGTAAGTAACTTACCTACGACTATCAACCGAACGACAAACAACTTGCAAGCTCCCAACTAGCAACAATTGACCCATCTCATCGTTTAGCTCTGTAAGTTATCACTTACGGTTACCAACGAAGGAAGCAAACGATCAGCGATTGAACATTACGACCACAACGGCCCAATGTCCTTCACTCTCCCGACGCATATGAAGGATATGTTACTTCTTCTTCTTGCCTCACGACGCTCTAATAATTGTTCTACGGATCTTGTTTAATAGTTGTTAATCATCTTTGTAATTAGCATAAGAGATTCTCTGATAGCTATATATATACATACATCTGAGCGAAGTGAAGCTAGTCAGAGAGTAGTGAGTTGAACAATTTGTAGATGCACAGAGCAATCAAACGACCAAAAGGTCTTAAGTAGCTAGCTCCTTAGAGTGAGTGATTTTACAGAGAGAGAGAGAGAGAGAGAGAGAGAGAGAGAGAGAGAGAGAGAGAGAGAGAGAGAGAGAGAGAGAGAGAGAGAGAGAGATCTAGAACTGTAGCTATTGTTTTTGAGTCTGTAAGTAGGAGCATGCGCTTATCAACGCTATTGTATTGTGTTTCAATTCCTTTTCTGTATACAGATTCGCTACTGTTCAATCTTTACGTTCTTGTTGAATGCAATTGTCTCTCACTCTCTTACACACAAACACAGTCATCAGAAACAGAGGATCGCATGGCCGTCCAAGATGCCTAATGCTTCGCAATATTACTGTTGCGGCAGTCTCAGACTCCTACTCTGATAACCCAAAAGGACAACAAGCTTTTGATTCCATTCTCTAATCAATCCACGTTCCTAAAATTGTAGTAATCACTGTGTTCATAATTGTTTTTCTTTACTGTTGGTAGAGAAATCTTTTACATCGTAATCATCTCTCGTATTCTACTTCCGTCACTACAGTCGCAATCAATCGTAGACCACGCAAACCACCATCATACACCAACAAAACTTATATGGATAAACTCATTGCTAATTTCCAAACCGCCATAAAAAATATTGCTGAAAAATCTTTTCCAACAAGAGAAAATGTCTACTGTCCAATCTGTTCACAGCATCACACTACTAATGAGTGCCCTCAACTGCGAAATCATTTTCCATCAGCACCCAGACCCATGTATTGAGCATACCATCCCTACCCTCCACAACAGTCCATTCCACGACCAGGGGTATACCAACCACGACCAACTGCACCAAACCAGTACCAACCACGTCAACAATTTGTCGTTAACCAACCTGCTCCACAACAAGATGTCTATTATCTTGATCCCAATATCATCGATCCAGCAACTTATTATGTGGAAGACACTACTCAACCGAGATACACCACTAAGAGAGTTGTGTATTATACGTATGATCCTAATGCTCAAGCGGTTGACCCCAATGCCCAGACCTATGATCCTAACAAGTTGTGTTTGCCACGCATCAAATTTCCACCATACAAGGATGTTTTATCTGCGCAGGTAAACATCCTAGTATTTGTTGTCCAGATAAACTTTTCTTTCCACCAGCTTGTGAAAATTGCGGCATTGAACATCATGTGAAGGATTGTCCTTCTCGATCTAAACCAGCTGCTTCTGTCTATTCCATGCAAGTAGAAACATTGCCAGTCGAAACTCATCCAGCATGGGCTTTGACTTGTACACAAACCCAACGCCAAATCCCTACAATTCCACCCATCAAAACCCAGCAGCATATGTCCCTCCAAGTGAAGATTTGACACCCATTGTCTATCCTTACTCATCTGAAGAAATTAGGCTGCACCACCAGTATCGCCAACAAATTCACAATGTAGACCAACAATCTTCCACCTCCCATAAAGTACCTCACACGTCTTTTGAGAACAAAACTCTTGAAGGTACTAAAGTTTGGGAGGATTTATTACAAGCCAATGTGACTCTCCCTTTCCACGTTCTCTAGAAACATGCGAGAAAATGGAAACAACAAATCCAATCCACTGACACCACCACCCATGATGAGTTGCCTGAAATGCCATTACACCTCACAAATCCACTCAGTGAAAGGGGCAATATCAAAATCCTAGCTACCCATTGCCAATCTTGCGAAGTCCTAGCTGTACTAGATGGAGGTTTTGGTGTCAACATCATTTTCACCTCCCTCATGATAGAATGAAATCTGAGAGACAAACTTACCAAACCCACTTGTTAGCTTAGGATGGTTGATCAAAGTGTGGTCCGACCTACCGATTTCCTTCCACAAGTGTTGATCAAACTAGGAGGTCTGAAGTTTTTATAGACCTCATTGTACTCGACATTCCTAGCAATGCCTATTCATATGAGTTACTACTAGGTCGTCCATGGCTTACCAATGCAAGAATCATTCATTATTGGAGCAAAGGTCGAGTCACCTTTGGAAATAGAGACAAGTCTAATACCATCGATTCATTTGGCAAACTCAAACCTGCATGGTTTCATGACGAAGGATCTTCTACTATTAATTCAATATTTGAGCCATACCAGTCCACCCACGAAAAAGGTCATTATGTTGAATCTACTGATATCATAAATTGGAGTCATAGTTTAGCTACCATTGATTGTGTGAATGCCGATTCTTGTGCTCAACATCAAGATGATTGTACTTATAATCCTCTGACCGATAATGAACAAATTTATGATCTAGACACCCTTATTATTAATATCAATTTTATTGATATTCTAGAATGTTGATCTCTTGACAATGGTTTTGTCAGAATGTCAACCATCATACTGTTTGTGTGACAATAACTTAGTGCAACGACTTCGTTCTCTAAAAAAATGAAATTAAACCTCTATATGTTTGTCCTTATGTGAGTTCATCGGTTCAACAATAGAGCTATACAACTCTGATTGTTGCACTGGAGTATAGTTGGAGCAAATTGTGAGAATCTCAGATCCTATAAGAGTCTTCTAAGCCATAAAATCTCCTTCACTACTGACGTAGCTGTAACATATTCAGATTCTGTGGAGGACAGAGAAATACATTTCTACTTTTTGTTGTTCCATGAGATGGGTCCTCCTGTGAGGAAACAAATGTAGCTTAATGTGGATATTCTGGTATCCACGTCTCCTGCCCAATCTGAGTCTGAATAAGTGGTCAATGTGAGTGCAGCTTCTATATTGCCATTATAGCTCAATGCATAGTGCTTTATAGCTTGAATGTACCTCAGTATTTTTTGCAGAGCTTTCCAGTGTTGTAGGCCTAGATTGGACATGTACTGAGACAATGTGCTTACTGCATATGCTAGATCAGGTCGTGTGTAGATCATAGAATGCATAATAGATCCTATGACAGACTGGTAAGGATACCTGCACATTTCTTGCTGATCTACTTGAGTTTTGGGACACATGTCTTTGGACAACTTAGCTCCTGGATCCATAGGTGTGTCTATGGGCTTGCAGTCCTCCATGCCATATCTGCAAAGTACATTGGTCAAGTAGGATTCTTGGCTTATAGTTATTCTTCTGTCTGCGCAATCTCTGTGAATCTCCAACAAGTAGGTAATGGACTGGGCCTAAATCAGTCATCTCAAATTTTGATGAAAGCAGAGATTTCAAGTGTTATTCTAGTTGTCGACAGACATTAAAAAGTAACCAGTATTACTTATATTTGGGATGGGTAGTGTTAATAAATTCAGAACAACAATCTAGCCTGTATCGAATTGGATGAAGCACATTCTACAGATGAGATGTTATCAGAGTAGTACAGCGGTACTACACTCTGGTTGATTAAGGTGTCAACAGATAATCGATAATTGTTCGATGTATTCGCGACTGTGCAGACAATTAATTAATCGCATTCGCGAACTATTCATTTTTAAACAGAAGTCCTTAACAACTAAAGTCCAACTTAATGGCTAAAGAACACGAAGAGCTTTATAATACGTTAGAAAGTTATGTCAATGCCAATCAGGAAGACAGATCAGAGACTCAATTCTTCAGACAGGGACTGTCATCTCATATGTATACATACAGCTTTATTCAATGATCGTGCTAGACTGTACCAAAGATAGTCATTATTCGAGTGCCGAAAAGAAAGTATTCGCGACAAACGAATAAGATGGTTTAAAGACAGTTCTTTAGAGCATGCTTTACGAAAACACAGCAAACGACTGTAATGCACTAGAGCATCTGTCTGATCAGAGAGAAATTCATGAAATGCGTTAGAGATTGTTAGTAGACTCCAGATCACTCACACTCAACAGTGCAGAGGACATAGATAAGAGAGAATAACTCACAAAACTCTATTCACTTCTTCAATCTCTTACATAAGCATAAACTCTTCTCTCTTGATGATCAAGACTGAAGTGTGAGATCAATATATGTTCTATGGGGCGAACAAACACACCTCTAAAACAACAGGTGTGTCGCTCCCGCAAAAGGGTCTAGTTAACGATTAGACTAAAAATACGTTCACCTATACCATAGGAGGTATATTTAACTATGAGTTAAAGTTACTCTAGTTTATCATGTCTTTTCGTATCTAGTCGTTTCATATGGACAACCTAGTAAAGGTTATCCAAGACAATGTCTCTTCCTTTAAAAGGTCTTGTCCTTAATTACAAGGCAAGTACTTAGGAGATATATTCCCAAAAAATGACTTAGGCCTCTTCATGATTTATACTTATCCAGCTCATATCTTCATTTTCGAGTATATCATGTCATATTTATGTTGATATTCAATATTTAACATTTTCGTGGCATCACATATCCCCTTCCTCAAATGTGAAATGTCCTCGTGAACATATCATCTTTATTTCAAGGAGTATTCGAGAAACATTCTTGTTTGTCAAATTTTTGTTGAGGCGAAAAGATATTTCTTCGTGTATTTCGTCCTTTAGATATTTCTTCATCTTAGAGAATATATGTCTTGCTGTTTCTTTTAATTGAATAGGTTGTTTTGAGTTGATCTTTGAATTGCTGATGAAAACTGGAATCAAACTTCAAAACATCTTTAAACTTCAAAAAGTCAGCATCCCATAGAAACATCACCACGACAAAGACACGAATGAATATTCATGAATGATTCAGTTCTTCATATAACTTTTGAGCAAGCTCCAAGTCCTATTGAGCTTCGATCAAGAGCAAGTCTTCTTTCAATTTGGTATAGCAGCCAACTGGTAAGTTGCTGAATTCTTCTAACTTAACCGGGAGTAATGTTCCATCGAACAGCTCCTTGGTAAACTTGGTATCTTCATCTGAATCACTTCGTAGAGTGATTTCTTTACAGTAACGATCTGAAGATATAATACAATTGCTTGTGGAGCACGACATTATGTTGATTTGCAGCCAAAAGTTGCTGTTTCAACGAATTGTTTTGAGTCTGAAAATTGTCAGACTTGGCCTGAATCGCCTCTCTCAACATCTCATTAGAGATGTTCAATTTGATGATATGTAGAGCAATTCTTGCTCTCTTCTTGAATCTTTGAGCCTCATCAAAAGCTGCAGGCTCAACTTCAGTTCCGGTTACAATATCCATTACACCATAGAGAATCAACAAGGATTCTATCCTATCCTTCCAAACTGAATAGTTAAAGGTGTATAGTCTTTCACTAGCTTGAAAGAGACAATCTCCTATAGATGCCATGAATGTGAAGACTCTTGTAATTGGACTGCAATATGTTTGAGCTTGTTCCTATCTGACTTAGAGTTGCTACTCTCTTTCACTATAAGTATTTTCAAAAAATGTACTATCTTCCTATGTGAAACACACGCAACTGTATTTGAGACAGATCTCAAATATTCCACAAGACAAGCTAACTAGATCAGATACACAAAGTGGATTGAGACACTTTGGTTAGTTTGAATCCTACTTTTGGCACATGTGAAATGCAACAAAAGAAAACACTATTGACACTCAGAAGGCTCAAAGGGTGTTCAATTACTTCAAACTCAATCTTGATCTTTAGTTTCTTGTGTAGGATGCTCAAAACCATGAATTCAGAACAAAGTAAAAATTGATTCAAATCCAAATGTTGTCACTCGGATTTTGGACCTATCCTAGTCCTCTTTAAGAGCTTATAACTCTTTCTAGACACTTCAAATTGATTTGATTTCAATCTCTATGGAAAGTACAGATCATAAGCTTTCCATCAAGCTATAACACTGCTATCTTTGGATCTAAAAGTAAGGAGAACAAAGAGACTGAAAATCTCTGGTTTTCACACGTGCGGAATTCCAGAATTCCGTACTACCTTAGTTCAGGTCTGAAAATTCAGTTCAGGTCCGATTTGATCCAATTACATTTCAAAGAAATGTTAGAAAAGATGAAAAACTGTCTTTTGCTTGTTTATCTCTCAATTTCTTGTACTATCAGGGAAATTAGCATGCAAAGCTTAATGAGGCTCTGATACCATGTTGAAAATTCCAAAATTCACACATGTGGGGAATGTCCACAAGAGTGACTGACCTTGATTAAGCTTTGTGATTGGCACAGTACCCTAATTCTAGATTGTTCAACAAGATCTAGTTCAGAAGATATGGCTAATTCACAATCTAGAATGCTAATCAATAGACTTTGATAGCAATGAATCAAAGATTGATTAAAAGTACAAGATTACCGACGAGTTAGAGAGAGAGAGAGCTAGAGAGATAACAAGAAAAAACAGTTTAAATCCAACCAAGCATGAAATAGCTACTTTGGTTCTTCATTACTTTGTGAATGAGAATGATATGTACATATATAGGAGAGCCAAAATTCGCGGTATCCCTTGCATTCAATGCACATCCTACACCTATTCAAGTGCAAACAACTATTAACTTGACACCTAACTGCTAGCATGCACAGGTTGCACCTAACTTCTACCTACTTTCTCCAAATGGCAATTTCTCAACTAGCCATGTACAAATCTACATGCATGTGTCCATTAGAGTGATTACATGCTTTGCATGTCACTATGGAAACTTAGGACATTATGCATTTATTGTGGCTCGAGTTTCTACAAGGTCATAATTGACCAATTCCATGTGAATTTCTATATGCATGTCAAACTAGACATTGTCAACATTATTGCATATCATACTAGACCAACTAGACTTTATGCATGTCACTGGAATTTGATCTACCTAACCCAAACTCGCCCTATTCTACAAGGATATGTGCTCAATTCACATACCTTGGATATGTACAAAATATTCACATGGGTAGGATCCCCCAAACATTAACAACAGATGATAGATATGTTTTACAATTTTTAACAACTAGTGAAAAACCTCAAGGGATGGGAAAGGTCCATAGGTTGGCACCCTTCCAACGAGAAAAAATTTCTACATTCATGCTTTATAATTGTGGAGTTATGGATAAATGGTTAGACCTATATGAAGAAGAAAAAAAAAAAAGAGGGCATTGTCTAGAAAGCGCCAACGACAGAATAGAGGTAGACACATGGCATGGCCTCAAGTTCACATGATCTTGAGACATTGCCCAAGCAATGCACTATAGAGTGGATGCATGACACACTACAAAAAGCAACAAAAGAGAGACAAAAAAATATCAAACGCAGAATGGGACTTTGCAAGAGGATGCGAATGGAAGGTATTATTCCTTAGATACTTTATTATTAGAACATTCTTGTTTATAACAATATTTGTTTACTTATTTTGAAACACCATGTTCATTCACAGTGATTATTTATGAGATTCATGTTTGTCATGTGGCAGTGAAAAATGTATAATGCTATATGGGCTTTTGGTTTCCACTTTCGTGTTGAAAGGATTGATAACAAGAGACACACACACGATTGTGGTGTAATAGCATCTTCCCAACAAGAAAGTCAAAGTAGTGCACGAGATTAGAATCCCATCTCAGGAGATATAGAAAACGTAGGAACTATACAAAATATTTACGATGTGTCATCTGGTGAAAGTGGACACTATTTTTTATTTGATGTGAAATGGTTCAAGGTAATTTATAGGCCAAATGCAACTGTAAAATCGGATCCAGGTGGAATTTTGCGATTGATTCATCAAAAACATTGAGCATGGAGTCCTTTGACTCATTGGTGTTGCCTCATCACTGTGAGCAAGTGCACATGCTATGCTATAATATTTTTTTTGCAGGTGTTTTTTCAACCAGATCGACTAAACAAGATATGGTGGTTTTTAGCTCAAGTTGAACCACGTTCACAACGAGTATTTGAGGGTGCAAATGTTGAGAATGAAATGGAAAACCTTCATTTTAACTATGAGATTGAGCTACCTAGAGATGTAGTAAATCGTCAAACCATACTTGAAGCACCCACTTCCATAGATGTTGAGAATAGAAATTCTAATAGTCAGGATGATGAAATAATTTTTGAACGTGAGAGTGATGATGAAAATCATCTAAGAGGAGATGAATTGCAAGATGTTGTCGCTGATGAAATTGATTCTTGTAATTCTGAATAAAAATTGATTATTGCAATTCTGAATGAAATTGATTCTTGCAATGCTTTCAAATGATTGTTATTTAGCCAAAATGGAGTCTCATTTATGGTCAAGTAAGTGAAAAATAGACATAGTTTGACTTCAATCCCATTTTTTTGGAGATAATGTCGGTGAAGATAGATGTACGGCTTCATGTTCCAAGAAAATTCTCATTTTTTAACAAATGTTGCAAAGGCAGTAAATCACTAAAAGCATGTGAGTTGATGAAATCACCACCACAAACTAGGACAAAATCAAGTGTTTCATCATAGTCAATCCCCTTAAATTGAGCATATCCCTTGGCAACTAGTCTTGTTTTATAATTGTTCACACTACCATCTTGATTAAGCTTGATCTTAAAGACCCATTTGCAAACAGTAATATTTTGTATCTTTGATGGAGGATCAATAATTTTACAAGTATCTCAAACAATGCATCATATACTCACTTTTCATTACATCAAATCACTCTTTTGTTGCTACAGTTTCATTCACACTTGAAGGAACATCATCAAACTTAAGGTAGTAATAAGGACAATAAAAATCAAACAATTATCAACTTGTAATTGCTTCTCTCTTTCTTGTATTTGAGACTTGATGGTTGTATTTGGACTCTGATACCATATTAAAATCAAAGGTTATGAACCTCATTTGGATACTAAAACTTTGAAAAAGCATCAAAGGTTTCACTTATATCTAATAGATAGAAAACTAGCACACAATTCAACCTATTTTGCATCTAATTGGCAAGAGATTTTGAACACCACAATAAAACTAGAAATAATTGATCTTCACTTCTTGTCACACACGTGGAAAGTATAATACTTTGTTCCTCATTAAAGAGCAAACTTGCCAAAATCACCATTTCTTGATAATCTCTCGAAGTATGTACAAAATGAGCTCTCAATCCATATCAAATGATCTCGAATATGAGATTAGGTAGAGTGCCATTAGGGTAGACCCTAAACCCCTGGCTATCAAAGCCTTAGATCATGCATAATTATCCTCTTGGTAGCTCGAGTCAATTGTCTTATAAAAGTAGGTGGCCGACCTCATCAAAAATCCCAATCATCTAGGAACATCATGATATAATTCACTTTAGAAAATTATTTATTGAACTAATTCCATTTCATTATGAATATGCAAAAAAAAAAAAAAAAGTTAGGCCTCATCATAATATAATTCACTTTAGAAAAAAAAAATATAACCTAATCATAATATAATTTAGTTTAGAAATATATTTATTTAACGAATTTCATGTCATTATCAACATGCAAAAAAAAAAAAAATTGCGTGGATAATCCATGCAGAAGATTTTTACGTGTGGATATCTTTAACTTTCGATCCGGTCCGGTGGACAAACTGAAATTTGCGTGGATTATCCACGCGAATATTGCTTTCCGGCACCGCCAACCTTCCCTCCCAAACAGTTGTTGGAATTTTCAAAATTCAATTTCGCGTGGATAATCCATGCGCATAAATTTTTCGGCGCTGTGTCAAAAAAACACCGGTGGACTGGCTGGAGGCGTGTCAAAAAAAATTTAGCATGGATAATCCACCCATGGATGTTCCACGCAAAGAAATTTTCAAAAAAGCGACTAAGTGTCGGGTCTCGCGTGGATACTCTGCGTGGATAAACACAGAGTTTTCTAGTTGTGAGACATGTCGAAGTCATCGACACCGAAGTCATCGACAATCCCCCAACCAAATACTGAAGGAAGATGTCGAGCAGAATGAAGAACCAAGACGTGAACAAAAAGCACAAGCCAAAAAAAAATGGCTAAGGCACGGAGGAAAGTGAGGTGCAACCAGAAGCAATTGTAATTAGCATAATGTGTTCTTTTGATTAAGGCAGATTAGCTTAAGTGTATTACGTCTACGAATCTTTCTCATGTAATGCATGCCAAGAACATACTCTCAAGTAATTATTGAATAGAAACGTTCAGAGCGTGCATAGTGATTAGAAGCATATAGGAAATCTAGATATTTGTATTTGCAAAATTTGCGAAATTTGTCAGTTAGAGCAAGATTAACACCTGTAGCGTTTAAAGATATTCTAAACGCTATTACAACATTTGTAGATTCATTTGAGAAAAGGTCCGTTAAAACACCAAGTTCTACAGATTCATCAGAATCAGATTCATTTGATTCCACTTCCGAACCAAGTTCAAAATCAAAATCTTCTTCATCAGAACCATCATCTGAGCGTAGTCTAGATCTTGATCCTCCTACACAACTACACATATGGGCAGCCATGCGTGGTACATCCACGCCAAAAATTCTTCGGGGACCCTGCCAGTCAAATCCAGGCTGGAGGTGGGTCCGGCATTGGATTTTTTTTTTTTCTCGTGGCACTGCCACGAGTGGCAGTGCCACGCAAATTTTTTTAAACCAAAATTCAAAAAAATAAGCGCCAACATTGCCCGGCTTGGTAAAGCCACGTGTGGAAGTGCCACGCAAGAATGTTATTTAACCGCCTCTCATCTGACATCTGACATTCACTTATTTTGGAGATTTGCCATGCATGGCAAATCTCCAGAGAAAATTCCAGAGAATTGTAATTTTATATTGCCACGCGTGGCAAAATATATTTGTTGTAATTTTTTTTAAAACTATTTGAAAATATTTTGATAAATAAACAACCCTATGAGTAATTTAAAAGTAAATGAAATTATTTTTAGGCTTTAAATAAGTGTGGACTAATAATAAAATGAAATTTATGTGATCATGATTGCGAATTAAAAATCAAATGATCATTGTGTCAAATTATTGTGCTCTGACAAAATCAATATTGCATTTTCAAATACATGTCTAGCGCGTGGCTTTACTTGAACAACATACCACCACTTGTTGTTTAGTCAATCCGGTTGAAAAAATACCTGCACATTTAACAATGTTAAGTTAAAAAATTTGTTCCAACATGAAACTGAGGTCCACATGAATAGTTAATTGTAATGAAATAGTGTATGTTACTGATTATGATTGAGAAAAAATGAATGTCATGTGACACACCTGTTCAAAATGACGAGGCAACACCAATGTGTCTGAATAATCCATGCTTAATGTCTTGGTTGAATCGATAGCAAAAATCCACTACGATCTCTTTTCACGGTTGCATTTGACCCTTGATAATTGATTTTGAACCATTTCACATCTAACAAAAAGTATTTTCCATTTTCACCAAAACACACTTCATGTATATCTTGAATAGTTCCTACATACTCAAGCTCTTCAGAGATTGGACTTTGGTCTTGTGCACTACCCCGAATTTATTGATTAAAAGATGCCATAACACCACAATCATAAGTTCGTCGTTTCATATCAACTTGTTCAACGCGATGATGATGACCATATGCCCACATTGTACTATACTTTCGATACTATTGTGATTAAGACAATAATCAATCATTATACAAGCTACATTGTATTTTATAAAAAAACAATAAACATACCTTCCAATCACATCCTCTTGCAAAGTCTCATTCCATGTTGGATATGACTTGTCCATTTGATCTTGCTTGTTGGAGTGTGTCAACCATCCATTCTATGGTGCATTGGTTGGGCAATGGGTCAACATCACATGAAGGTGCAGCATGACCCCTATGTCTATTATGTCGGTGTCTATTTCAAGCCAACGTTCTTTTTTTCTTCTCTTGTTCATATAATTCCAACCACTTATCCATCACTCTAGAATTATAGAGCATGAAAGTAGAAATTTTTTCTCTACTACCTTAAACTGTTTTTTTTTTTTCAATCCTTCAAATTCCTATCTTGGCCTGCCATTTTCAGGAATGTTTAACCACAAGCCCAAACTCACTAGCTTTAACTCCTAAATCGTTACCCACAAGCTTTTATCCATGGGCCAAAAAATGCACAATAAAAAAAAAAGGAGGGGGATGGGGTGAGGGGAGTAAAAGAGACAATAAAAAGAGAAAAATAGAGGGGGAGGGGGGATTTGGAACACACGTGCATGCACACACACACACACACACACACACACACACACACACACACACACACACACACACACACACACACACACACACACACACACACACACATGCACACACGTGTGAGTGAGTGAGTGTGTGTGTGTGCGCGCGCGCGTGTGTGCACGTGCATACCTATGTGTGTGTGCGCCTATGTTGCGCGTGTTCGTTGTGTGTGTGACCCCCGACACAACGAATGCACGTGTGTGTGCGCGCATGTGCACGTGCGCGCGCACACACACACATCTCCATTTAAAAACCTTTTGTGGATGAGATATATTGTATAAAGTATAGAGTCTAGAGTCCTTTTTTCTCCTTCTCTCTTTTTCATGGGCCCCACTTTTCTCTCTCTCTCTCTCTCTCTCTCTCTCTCTCTCTCTCTCTCTCTCTCTCTCTCTCTCTCTCTCTCTCTCTCTCTCTCTCTCTCCACAGGCCGACGAACCACCCATAGAGGAAGGGAGGTCCCTCCATGCCCCTAAAAAAAATGAGGTTAAAATGTGTGTGTGTGTGTGTGTGTGTAGATATATAAACAAGGAAGTGCCTCCATTCCATTAAAAGTAAATATATCAATATTTACTCGCCCCCCACGCACGCGCACACACACACACACACACACACACATACACTTTTTCTTAAATGTAAACCTCTCATAAAAAAATATGAATGTAAATCCACTTAAAAATGTGAACCCCCACTCTCCATAAAACCAAAAATGTGAAGGGGCTTTTTGGCTCCCCATAAATTAAGTTTTCTTTTTTTAAAAAGGAAACAAAAAACAGTCCCCACCAATAAAGAAATTTTTTTCCCCCTCAAAACAAAAAACTAAGGCTTTTAAGGGTAGGAGCATATCTTTTTTTAACACTCCCTCGCCCTTTTTTGTCACATGGCAAAACCCACTCACCCATCTCCCTCGAGCACTTAAACCATCGGCCTCTTGCCCAAACAACTTGCTTTTAACCATTAGGGAGCACACCCGCACTCCGCCCATCCCAAATGTTCTCCCCTTCTCTTGTCAATCCACCTAAAAAAACATCATCGATGAGCAGAGCCGCACTAAGATTTATTATATGGCTTTCGTGTTTATTTTGAAATACCAAAATTTTACCCATAGATCATGACGAGAGACTTCAATCCCTTTTTTCATCACTGGTATCTAACTTTATCCATACTTGCAACAACTTGCTTGGTGTGCTGATAAAGTTGGTCGTTTACTTTTTGGCATTTTCAAGAAGTGGTCCAGTATTGCAACGGGCTCCTCATGCGTGTCGTCTGTTCCATTCAGTGCTGCACGTTGAGACGAGCCCGCATCAACAAATCGGGCTCCAAGCAGTTCAGTATACATAGAGAAATGCACATGCACACACCATCGGCCACATAAATCACACATGAATACACACACACACATTTCACACACACACACACACACACACACACACACACACCATTGACCACATAAATCACACACACCATCAAGCACAAATCATACACACAAATCCACATACACAGATAACACATGCACTCACGTACATACACACACATACATCGGCCACCCGTCAACGACCATCAGCGACCATCGGCCATCCGTCAACGACCATCAGCCACCCGTCAACGACCATCGGTCGTCCATTGCCCGTCAACGACGGGCACTCTTTACTAGTCTATAGATATATTTAAGCTTATGTACAGTTTTGCGCATGTGTATGGGTGCACCATGCATGCTCCTCCCCTTGGTGAACATGCTGTCAAGTTTAGTTTTATAACTATGTCTGTCGAGGGTCACCAAGTCCTGATAATGAATCGTATTCTTATTCTGAAATCTGAACAAGGGGGTATTGAACGGAGACTTAAATATGAGATAAATCTCAAAAAATACTTCCACATCAGGACCCTCTGTAAATAGAAGGAAGAACAAAAAGAAAAAAAGAAAAAAGTGATTTGAAATACTCTATATTGTCACTAATACCAAATTCAAAAAAAAAAGATAGCAGACTAGAATCAAAATTAGACATTTCAACAAGAAAAAACAGAAAAAAAGATTCTGAAAAACTTATAAAGTCAAGGATTGAATATCGATCTTAGGCGTGAAATGGAAGGTAAAATTAAACTACAATACACTATGCGCTCGGGACAGATATCAAAGTCGGTTTCAGGCACGGGTACAAAGGCTTGAGAAAATCGGAAAGACAACGCGCGCTTGAGAGCGATATACGAGAAAGCAACATCGGTTTCAAGGACAAAGGTACGAATGGAGGGTAAACAGTAGAAACAGTGCACTTGAAATCGATATTAGGAGTAGAAATCATAAAGTTCTCATGAAAATCTGTGCCGAAAATGAAAAATTTTATAAAAAAAATTTCACACGTGTGGAAACGGATCGATAGGACACGTGATTTCAATGCTCAACCTTAAATCTTTTTGTTAATGAGCGTCTTGAAAAGCCGTTCAAAACAGAGATTTTTCCAACCCTGGTTCGGTCGAATCAGTTCAGATTTTTTCAACCCTTCGCTAAATTATCTGGACGTGGATCGGGTCTAATTTTCCGACCCCAAAAAATTCGATCCTCAATATATTTTTTGACCCAGTATAAATTTTTGGATCATTTGTATAAAATCCGACCCTATGTAATTTTCGATATTGTCGGACCCAATGACTCGTTAACAGTCCGCCTATTTTGTACATGTATTTACAACTACAAGGCAGTTGTAATTAGTATAGAAGACAATATTCAATGCGAGTTAGTTGTAGATAATTTTGGTATATCTAGTCTTAGAATCTTCATCAAAAAACTTCTTCTGATTATTCAAAGTATAATTAATTGTTAATCAGTATCAGCATTAAGCGGAAGTTATAACTTCATGCCATTGTACTCATTGTTGATAATAATCAGAGTGCAATTTGTCCTACTGTTGTTATTGTTCTATTGCGCATTTGTATGAATCATTCGATTGAATTGTTTTGCTGCTAACTATGATGCTTCCAATCCACGCACCCAACTATCGCTCCCAGCTTCCACTCATACCCATTGATTTCTAATATGGTATTAGAGCGGGCTTCTCAGTAATCTGCTCCTCATTGTGGATTATTACTCTTGTTTCTATCAAGACAACGTTCTAGCAAGCATGCAACCAACAACATTCTGAAATCGTTGTTACTACCAACGATCTCGCTCATCTAGAATGGATCCGTCTTCTCTAATCGAGAGACTCGATGGAGGGAACTATCATCTCTAGAAGTTCAAAATGAAGGTCATGCTATTAGCCAAGGAAATGTGGGACGTTGTTGACGGCACATAAGTCAAGCTAGAAGGTGATGTAGCCATTATCACCAAATGGAGACTAAGAGATGGCAAGGCATTTGCCATGATTACTCTCAATATCAAGGATACACAGATAATTCACATACGAAATGCTTAGACAGCCAAGGAAGCATGGGACATCCTAGCAACCCTAGAGATGTTACTTCCAAGTTATACTTGAGGAAGAAATTTTTCAGCTTGAAGATGTCTGAAGCAGAAAGTGTTACAAGTCACATCAACACTTTCAAAAATCTTATGGAGCAAATGGCTACAATTGGCTCAGTCATTGAAGATTCCGATGCTGTTATGACTCTATTATCGAGTCTTCTTGATGCCTATGAAAATTGGGTCATGATAATTTCAACTCTGGAGCAAATTACTCTATCAAAAGCAATTTCAAAGTTTCTACAAGAGAAAATAAAAAAATTTGCATTATCCTCAGGCTCAAGGTCAGATCCTCAAGTTCTATATTCAAAAAATCAGAAGTTCAGATCTAAAAAGAAGAGCAATATGCAGTTAGGGTCGAATTTAGGCTATGGGTCGAATTTCATCTCTTCATCCTTTCACCCAAAGCAGAAATTATTCTGTAGATACCGCAAGAGAATTGGACATGAAATCAAAGACTATAGAACTTTAATATTCAATAATGAAAAGAAGAAGCAGTTCAAACAACAAGCAAATTCTACTTCAACCAGTTTTTCGACCCAACAAGATAGTTTTAGAAAATTTGAGACTCTTGCAAGTCTCATTTTTAGAAGAAGATATATTACTTTGATAAATATTGATTTTTTTTTAATATTTTGAAAACTGCTAAGTGCTATTATAGAATTATAAACAAATGTTTTTCATCTATTCATAATTCATTTCGAATTCTTATTGTTGAGAACATGCTTGTATTGGAAGTTTTTAGCCGAACTAAATAGGTCTTTTGAAAATAAATTTATTTTAAATCGTGTATTGCCAATATGAAAAGAAGATATCTCGATTTGATAAATTTTTTTTTTTTTTAATTAGTATGGTAGTTGCAAAATGCCCTTATAGAATGATGAATTGATGTTTTTCATATGCAACATTATACGACATTTCTATTTTTTTATTGTTGACAACATGCTTGAATTGCAATCTTTTCTTGCTGAGCTATATATTCTGTTTAGAAATAACTTTTACTTGAATCATGTACTTTCAATTGCCTAAATATATTATCATGTAATTTTAATGGGCACTTTTTTTTTTAATGTTGAATCTTGTATATTATGTAAGCATACTAGACTTATCAATTTCAGGTGATAGTATTCACGTCAACACAAGCATAACTTATTTCTAAACATTGTAGAATGTGAATATAGATTCATCCAAACATTGTACAATTTACACAAGAAAAATATATACAAACATAAAAATCAATTTTTTTACATGATATTTATATAGTGATGGTATTATCTACAATTAATGCTATAATCATTGCAAAGATACATTGAAACAAATAAACAAACATACAATGTTCAAAATTTTTATTTCATAGTGCGTACTTTTTGTTTAAAATAGTCATGAGTATCTAAAGTGAAAAACCAATGTAAAAGTGACGATCAATAGAAGTTATCCAACAAGTATTTTCTATATGTGAATGTCATCTGCCAAAATGGTAAAACAAATGAATAAATTACATTGCTCTTTCTTGCTTGAGTCTATTCACCAAATTGATTATGTACGCTCTCATTGCTTGTTCACCAAATTTATCTTGTTGGAGCCCAAAATGTGTACAAATAGCAAATACATCTCCTCTTGAAAGCTTCCATGGCTTGGGTTTCTGCACAAGAGCATAAAGAAGCTCCACCTGTTCTAATTCCAACACCTCGCATAATGAAGTTTGCTCGTGTGCCATCCCAGTAGCCAAACCTCCAACTTGGTGCAATTTTTGTTCCTATGTAAAATTTTTTGATTTCCACGAGTCCCAAGGAACGTCTATCACTTCTCTAAGCAAATTGTAGTACGGATGACTAGTAGTAACCACTTTTTGTCCAATGGAATGTGAATTTACATAGCTCTCAATGTTTGGAGCTTCTTTCATTTGTTCTAAGTATGGCCATAGGACATCATTAAGATAGTTGTTGTTGGTCTAGAAATATACAATTCAATAAACTATTCATGCATGATTTGTATGATGAATAATCAATAAGCACCGTGTTGTGTTTCTTGAGTCTAAGATAGAAATGATGCCATATATAACATAAGGGTTTGAAATTAGCAATTACAAAATGCTTTTCAAGACACATTATACCTGAATGTTGGTAGCAATTTTTTTGGCTCCAGAACATAGAAAAATGGAAGCGTTTGACATGCCTCCCTTTCCATGAAAGAGCAGGTTATTAAGCACGGTTTCATAGTCCATAATGGACCAAGTGCCAATCTTTAATTGTAAAAACGTTTTTTTTAGAAATTTCAACCACCCATGTCGCAATCTGATCTATTTTGATTGTCATTTCTTATCCCTTGAGCATTGTGGACCAGTATCACATTGTCTTATGACCCTTGGTACTTATCATTAACGTTGACCATATAATTATTACTTGACTATTATGTCGTATTTGAAATAATCTTGATGAATTTGGTTCGTTAACTGGACATGGTTATGATTTCATCGTTTGCATTCTATAGCACAACCATATGTAATGTTGATGAACTGAGTTTGTCTGCTATCACTCATAGTAAAAGCATTGCTATTAAATATAAAGCAATAATTATTTTTCACACGGTTACCACACAAATGGATAGTGTTTTACTATAAACAATCGTAAAAGTTTAGTGTAATTGGTTGTTGGAATTTTTTTTGAACTCACTTTGTGAAAAATAAGGACAACGTTAGTTATAATGTTAGATGTGGGCATTTTCATTGTAAGCAATTGTTGAAACCAATATACTTTTATCAAGACAACAATTTTGTTGAGCTTAGTTCATCAACTAGACATAGCTATATTTAAGTTTTCCATTCCATTCTATTCCTACAACATTGGTATTGTTGACGAACTCAGTTCCTCAACTCTCATGCTAAATTAAAATCTTGAAGTAATCTAAAATAATAATTAATCTTTCTTATATCCTTTTTTATATGTTATAGCTTTTATTGATGTGGTCCTTTCGACACAAATATTATTTAGCAGATTGTCAAAGAAAATAGTCATCATAAGACCCTTGGTACTTATCAATAACGCTAACCATATAATTATTAAGGCGAGAGCGAATAGCAGAGACTGCATGCTATCAGAGAGTGAATAACATGCAGAGTAGCAGGAGAGCGATGGAGGGAAAGGCAGGAGAGCAAAGGATGGAACAACAGGAGAGCGATGGAGGCACAGGAAGTTGGGAGACCAAATGACGGCGGTTGGTTGTGGACCCTGACCCCTTAATTGTTTCCAAAATCCACAAGAAATGGTGCCCATGTGGAATGGCCTATTTGGGATAATAGTACTATTTATTTCCAAATGCATATAGAATGAGCGTTAAACTAAATGTGACCCAAAAAAAAAATTGGTATTATGAAATTAGTGGTAGCATTTTTTATTTTTTTTGCAACTCGCGCCAAATATAAGCCATGGGCACTATTTCAAAACCTAGAAAATCTTAGAGAAAGAAATGAAAATGCATGTCACAGAAAATGCAATGCACTACGACCGCCTGGAACACCATCACTCTACCTACAATACTAGCAAGTACATGTGAGGAGGTGAAAACTATATCTGGTAAGCTGCGTCTGACAGATATAAAACCTATGCAATATGTACATACACCATCTCTCAGAACAATTCAAAACTACGGGTGCATGTGCTAAACGATCCTCATGGTTCCTATAATAACAAATGAGCATGTGCGACAAAGTGCGCCACATTTGCCCACCCTATGATCACTGCATCAGTCCAGTATTGTTACCTCATAGGCGAGCTCAGCTATCAGCCCAAAGCAAAAAGTCGCAGTATCTCACCTTTGTCAACATTGCTATCTCAGCTTGAAATTCACTAAGCCCTCTACTACTCACCACAACAACTTCCATCAAAGTGACATCAATGTTGGCGCCATCATGTAGCTCACCCTTGTACATGACTCCAATCTCCCTCATGACATTACACTCTTGTGTCTCAGGTTCTAAAAGAGAGGTATTAAAGATGGTGGCAACTGGCAATGCAAGTGTGACTGAGACACAACGGAAGCGGTCCAAGTGACATGCAAGTTATTGGAGCTGGAAACCTGGACATTTCCATACATGTTCTTGATAAAATAAGAATTTAAAGATGGGATAATTCTCAAATTATCTGTCTCTACATTGAAATACTATACGACCTTTATAAGTACACTAAAAAATAAATTTTCCTATTGGGTTTGATTCTCTCCAATCTAATAACATCACCTTCATGTACCTCAATTAACATGAATCACTGGGTGAGTCCTCACCTTACACTGGAAATCAATGTTCAAAAGTTAAAGATCCAAAACAATTATAGTCCAAGACTATCCACAAATTACTTGTAGACCTATCATAAATGCTTCTTGGTACAAAACTCATCCCACCAAAATCTCTTAGGAAAGCCATCAGGATAAATATGACTTCAAATCAGTCATGAGTACCCCAAATACTCTCCTGAGATAAGTGCTCTATCCCTAGCATCATATACCAGAAAATAGCAACCATTCAATCTTGATAGACTTAACTGCTCCTAATTAACCGGAGATTTTAGGCTGAAAAACAGTACACAATCATTCCTTGACTACAATTTGAAAAGGTAAGCAAATTCCTCATAAGTAAACAATTACTTAATGAAAATGCCTGTGAGATCCAAACAATCTCAAGTTTGTACACAAATTTAGAGTTCAAGTAACAAATCTAAATTTTAACTCCACCAATTGATCAAGAATTACTCATCATCTTAAGAATCATCATATTTCCCATATAATCATCTAATGACCTTTAAGTATCAATTTATGATCCGTCAATCATAAACATTTAGAATCTTATGATTCGTCAATCATAATCTATCAGATTCTAAACCCATACTTAATCATTTAGAGATACTAGAGTATATGCACAACATACCACTCAGAAAATATAAGAAACATTCTGAAATCTTTTCCACAAGGAAAATTACTGGATTCCAAGAATATTCTTCAATCTCAATTCTTAACCAGATTATGAGTTCCAAATTCTACAATCAACCTAGTGATTAAAGACCATTATAACATTTGTCTTTAACAAATAATAAACTTTATACAATCACCTAGAACCACATCTAGAGATTATAAAGTTCTGCTGAATTCCAACTGAATTCAGTGGTTATCCTTGACATCAGTTAGACTCTGTCATCCAATATATGTATATGAGCTCACTGGGATATAGTCAATAACTTAGGATAATGATTCATGGGAAGAGTTAAAAGCATACATATTGGATTTTCCCTAGTTACTCGTTCTGAGGACATAACTAATTTAAGGGGGGGAGAATGTTACGTCCATGTCCTGTATAAAGGAATCGAAATAATTCCTGACGTGGATAGTCGCTCACTCCAGATGTATATAGTTATTGGTTATGCCTCGTCATTTCGGGCTTGGCCTGTAAAGTAATGAATAATCATATGAGGGCCCAGACCTATAATTGGACATAGGAGCACATGCATAGTGAATGACTGCCTTAATGCAAGAACAAGAGGTCAATAGCTCAATATAGGTTGCATGGGGATCCTAGGGAGAATATTCTCTCTCTCATGAAGAGAATATGTCCATTGGAAACTCGCCCATCCTCCTATTGGAAATTCAGTTTCTTGAGCCTGTCTCTCCTCCTCTCTCTTAGGTTCTTCACTATGGCTTGGGGGCTAGGTCCAGGAGGAAACTCCAAGAGGGATTTGGTCGACTGCTCATCCGGTGTATCATGTAAATTTAGTTTATATGATAATGACACTTTGATGTATTGAAGATTTTGCCCATTTGGAAGATTTATCGCTCAATGTACCTTTGGACCCCTGAATGAGTACTCAGGATTAGAGACAAACAATTGAGAAATTGTTCTATCTCTGTGTGCTTGCTTAGGTTGGTTGGTGAAATTGAGGATAATGATTCATGGGAAGAGTTAAAAAGCATACAAATTGGATTTTCCTTAGTTACTCGTTATGAGGACAGAACTAGTTTAAGGGGGAAAGAATGTTACGTCCATGTCCTATATAAAGAAATCGAAATAATTCCTGATGTGGATAGCCGGTCACTCCAGATGTGTATAGTTATTGGTTATGCCTCGTCATTCTGGGCTTGGACTGTATAGTAATTAATAATCATATGAGGGCCCAGACCTATAATTGGACATAGGAGCACATGCATAGTGAGTGACTGCTTTAATGCAAGAATAGGAGGTCAATAGCTCAATATAGGTTGCATGGGAATCCTAGGGAGAATATTCTCTCTCTCATGAAGAGAATATGTCCATTGGAAACTCGCCCATCCTCCTATTGGAAATTCAGTTTCTTGAGTCTGTCTCTCCTCCTCTCTCTTAGGTTCTTCACTATGGCTTGGGGGCTAGGTCCAGGAGGAAACTCCAAGAGGGATCTAGGTTTGGATGGGTGGTTTGCTCCACAAGTGTCATTTTGGTTGTTTTGCAACAGGATCTAGTCAGATCTTCATTTGGTGATCCTTACAATAGCAGTACCTTTTCAAATCATGGGCCTACCGACCTTTGTTAGCTTTTTCCTTTAGGGCAGATGATAACTGCAAAAGTAGAGCAGATAACATACACCTCTTATCCCCCTTAATCACTGGTGTGCTTCACTTATGAAAGTTTTGGTTCTTCCTTAAAGTGAGGGCATAGCAAATGACTGACTAAATTTGAAACATTAAATGGAGTTGTAGGTATCATGGAGTCTATGAATGCAAATGATACATAATCCAGATTGGCATGATAAAGTACAAATTCGTGCAAGGCTTTGAGATCCATCCAAGCCTCCTTACTGTCTTGAAATAACATCATACCTTTCATTATTGACTATGAAAGTGCCAGCAAGAAGCAGACCATTGTGGCTCAGTCATCCTGCGAAGCAGAGTACGTTGCATCAACAAAGATGACCAATGAAATAATTTGGCTCAAGCAGTTTTTGGACGAATTGTGCAAAACAAGGAACGAGCCTCTGGTTTTGCAGATGGATAACACATTTGCAATACATCTAACGAAAGATCCTGTGTTCCACTCAAGAACGAAATACATCGCGATCAAGTACCACTTGATCAGGGATTTGATTGAGAAGAAGATGTTGCAGACCACCTTCATTGGAACGAAAGACATGGTTGCTAACATTATCACGAAAGCCCTAGACAAAGGTCTTTTTGAGAGACAGAGGAGCAGTCAAGCTATCATGCTTTGAGAGGGAGCTGAAGAAACAAAACGTTTCTATTACCAAAGCCTTGCTAGCTTTCAGCCCTCACTCTAACAAAAATGTTCGCGAACACCCTGACGAAAAGACACGAACGACAAAAATTCGTGAAAGAGAATTTTTCGTGGTACAGCGGGAGAAAGTCAGACGATGAGAAAGTCAAACAACTCGAAGCGACACGAAAATCGTCGCGACACCTTTTCTACCCTCACAATCCTAAAGATCAGGAAGATCATGCAAGTACCCAAAAGTACAGATATCTGATCTGATATCATGACATCAGTAGATGCACTCTAGGTCATGGCTAATCTGCCACTCTTGTAATTCGTGATTAGTTGTAGATGTTTAATCAATCTAATCTAGAAGTTACACGACGTGACTATATACTTTCTGGTTAATGCATGGTACAAAACGAAGAAGTCTAATGCTAGTAAGCAAAAGAAGACGAAAATACAAAATACGAGTCCGCCTGCGTGCGAGACAATTTTTGCATAGGATCTGTAGATCCACAAGTCCGCTAGTAAGCGAGACACGAATTCATGAGAGAACTGTATCTCTCTCACGCCAACGCACTACGTGGATCTGCATGCAGTGCTCGAAGAATCAGAAAGATCAATAGATGATTTTGTAGTTATTGTGCACATTATTAATCCATATGATTGTATGATTTTGAATGTAAATTAGTTTTGCTGCTATTCGTGTGTCTGATTCACTTGTTCATTTAATTTCGCACCTTGGTTTGATATTGTTGAATGCTGTGTTAAGCAAAATGTAGATCGGCAGTGTCTGTCTACATTCTGGAGGACTGTAGGAATGATACAGTTGGCAGTGACCAGCCATCATATCTGAAATCCATCCGAATTGTTGCTTTTCGCGTTCGTGATTCCTTCGATTCGCATCAGCAAATTTAAATAAGTACATCACATCTGAATCGATATTAAAGTCTAAGAATTTATCTAGCAAGCTGCTACATGATGAACTAAAATTGACCTAATCGATATTATTCCCTATGCGAATATTTGTGAGTGTCCATTCAGATTCGTAGATAACATGATCTTACATGTTATAGTAGCAAATATAGTGAAACTGTTCACCATTAAGTATGGAGGATTACCTAGAACGTTGTACTTCAAAAATACTATAAGTATTGGATTAGCATAAAATCGATGACAATTTGAATAAATATTGGCATGATTAGATAAAAATACCCAAAATCTCACGTCAAGTGTATGGAAAAAAGTGAAATTTAGATAGATGGTCTTGAATCCTTTGCTACCACTGATGGAAGGATATAATATTTTCTGTGAGCTAGAATATGGCAGCACAAAGACAACATTGAACTTCTTCCAAAATACAAGATCTCAAGTAGCAAGTGGATGGTCTTGTGACTCACCAAACAACTAGTAATGCTAAGTTTGTGCATGAAACAAAGTAGAAAAGCTTACTAATATCAAATCTGAGATGACATCTGGGATTTTCTCAAGCGAGCTTTGCACTCACATTGACATCATTTGAGCCTTTTGACATTGATGCCTACACCCAAGTTGAGTAGTGATTTCACACTTGTCTATTGATGAAAATCCAATGGATTATATTGATTGTACTTGCTATGAGTTTCATACTACGAAAAGTTAATCACGTGGAGGGGCCATTAAAGATCAAGGTGTTTGTGGAGCCGTTGCCAAGACTGTTACTCGTGAATGCTAGTTTGGCAATCTCGAGTAAAACCAGTTTGATAGTGGTCAAAGGGTAAAATTTATTTTTCCAAAATTCATCTAGAAGTGATTCATGACTATTTATTCAAGCTTTTATTATGGTATGAGAGTTGAATCAAAGCAATCACATTCTTTTCTGAAGCAAGATTTTTTTTTGGAAAAGTGGTGCTTTGTGTACCTATCTTGCACTCGACCAATCAATAGGGACCAAACTTGATTCCTTGTTTGAAGGTTGATTTGGAGTCGAAATATTTTTTTCACTATCATAAGGACATATTAAAGAGCAAAGGACAGTGACAGAGATTCAGAAATCTTCAAATGGAACGATGTCTATCCTCGAGAATGTAGGAGCAAGTCAATGCTAAACTAGTATCAAGTGCATGCTCAAGATGCTCAAGAAGGTGATTGGGTGTATCCGTGAATCCCAAGGGATTTAAGTGTAATTTGGACTGGTAAGCTTAAATTATTAAATGAGTGAACGATGTGGCTTAAAAGCTAGAACTTCTAGTATGAAGCAATATGCATATGATATGTAATCATGGAAGGCCAATCTTCACAACATTGAAAGTGTGAAAATGCTTGTGCTTGACTTCAATTTTGAGGATGTAAATGTCTTGAGAGAAGGAAGTCTATACGAACTTTGATAGTCACCGTCAGTCAATGTTAATAACATTCTATAACATTTCTGACGTTTCAAACAAAAAACACTTCGAAATAGGATCGTTGGGCGGCAGGGCCGAAAAGAGAAGCAACATTGGTTATAGGGTTTTGCAACACAAAATGTGTGGAGGCCTACGTAGTTCCTCAAACTTACTCATGTTGGAGGCATCGCCATGAAGCAATGTTGACGTAGAAAACTCGAAAAGCGTATTTAAAAATAAAAATGACAATCTTTATTGAGGGGGAGCATTTCAAAAGAATTTGAAACACTCCACATTGGCGCGAGCCCTGATGCTGCTTCCTTTCAATGCTCTCTCAGCCCACAGCATCGTTCTCCCCAGTCCTATTCGGTGCTGCTCTTGGATTTGAATGCCCTTTTGCTCTCTCAGCTGCGGTTTTGCTCTCGGATTTGGTTATGCTCTCTGATTCGGTTGTTGTTTTGCTATCTCAGCCTGATTCGGTTACAGTATTGCTCTCTCAGCTTCGTTAGGCTGCTTTCCGTGCTGCTGGTGCGCTCATTTACATGTCTTTAGGCTTTCCAGCTTTCCATCGCTGTTTTCCATCACATGTCTTCAATCCATTAACACGCTTTTTTTGAACGCTAGCTCAGAAATGTTTGCAGGTTAGATAATTTGCAGGTTCCATGAGATTCTTGATTTTCTATAATTGTCTTTAACTTGTACAGGCACACAAAACTCTTGGTTAAGTGATAAGGAAGATTTTCGAAGTGGATTTGCAACTACTGCAGCTTTTCGTCTGCTTGAAAGGCCATTCTTCCAGCCTAGGTTTGTACCAAAATCTCTGAATTGATCTATTAGATGCTGTCTTTTATTATGCAACTAAAAAAGAAGCAAAAATTGCATTGCTAAGGATGGGTGTAGTTGATTGTTGGCTGAAGAAGCCCACAATCCATTAAGAAAAAACTTGAACAAGTTCTCCTTCCTTAATGCTCTCATCAATGCAAGCTAACTCATAGAGATGAGCTCTCACCATGTGAATCCTCCAAATATTTAATTGATGGCCAATCAGTTGGCAAGAGGGTTCTTATTCTGCAAGATTTGCTCTGCAAAACAAATTGTTGATAAACATAATGCATACAAAGTATCTTTAAGAAGGTAGATATATTGCAAGGAACAACCTCTAGATAGCCTGCTGCTGATGTTGTGAACCCGCAGAAGATAGATCGTCTTCAGAAAAACAATTGCTGGAGGTGATAGTGTGTAGATAATGTGCTCCCGAACAACAATTGCTCAAAAAACTCTTGAAGAATCAGGGGATTGAAACTGCATTAGTATTAGAGATGCATCCCAATTAGCAATCATTGTTGGAGAAGAATATGGGTCAACCATTAAAAAAATTGAGTCACCATGAGCCCCTAAAAAATGCACAGATACCAAGTTATGAGCACAATCCCATGGACATGGCATCCCAAAGTTAAAAAGACAGCAATAGATGATCACAAAGCAAACTCAAACTAAGATTTTGAACGAACTATAATCTGTTATGAGAGATCCTTACAAGGACCATAGATGTCACTTACAATGAAATTTTGAGTTCATTGAGTTCTCATAACAGATTATAGTCGGTTAATGAACTTTGTCTCACTGCAATCTATACTTGAGGGCCAAAGTGGAGACTTTTTAAAATTTATCAATTAGGGCAAGGCTGGACCCAAATGATGAAACACCGGCCTGCAAGTTTATTCTAGAAAGCCCCAAACCTTTCACTAAAAATGAATATGGAGCCCTTAGGTGATTAATTGGCTTAGAAGTGGAATAAAATGTCAAGGGATCCCATATAATATATGCATAACTAGAGAGGGCTTTGTATTTTATTTCAAACGATAATGATAGAAAGTGGGAGACCAAGACTTGTAGGTTATGTAATTGCACTGCGTAGATAATCTCTATACATATGTCCAGCCTAGATCAGGCCAATTGTGATATGGCATAGCTTTTGGATCAGAGATTCAGATTTTACTTTTTTACTAATTGTATGGCCAGTACCGAACTATCATTTTAAGCTGAATCACATAGATGTCTTTGATTTCCTCTATGTGGAAGCTTGTGCTTGAAGTAGAGTGTTAAGTAACTTTTTTTGAAATGTTAAGGTTTAGAATTTAGGGTTTGGTGAATTTTTTTCATGATTCTCAAAATGTTTAGTTTATATATATGTCAATGTTTCATGTTCTTGCACGACTTCTTAGTACCCATGTAATTTCTATTTAAGCATTAGCACATGTACTTTCATTTTGCATTTATCTATATTTTGAAACTGTGTTTTCTAATAGCCATTCATCACTGACTCCCTTATTTCTGCAAATATAGTGTTCTATGATTTCAATTTAATGTCTAGAAGTTTAAATAACATCAAAAACATTCTGTACATGCC
>CM055097.1:12033345-12161776 GCA_029204225.1 Diphasiastrum complanatum | reverse complement strand
GTGGTCTAATCGTCTGACGACATGTGTCTCGACTGTCTTTTCACACGTGCGAAAATTTCGTATATATAAGTCCTCGGAATTTTCATTTTTTTTTTGCAAAATTTTCACTTTTAGCTCCGATATCGCTCTCAAGCGCGCTCTTTCATCTTTTAAGCTTCCGCCCTCTCACAGTGCGCTCGAGTCCGATACCGCCTGCTGTGCAATATCGCTTTCGAGCGCGCATCTCTTTTTTGCAAATAATCTTTGTAGGTCTTGCTTGTTTTGATCCACCTTTGTTTTGTTCAAACTTCTTCTTGTTAATTTTCTTCTTCCGAGAATGATGGCCAGGACAAAATCCCCACCCGTGCCATCACCACTGTACAGCCATCATGTTTCCATGTTCCCCCTATTACTGGCCGTAGGCATGGCAGGAAGCAAGTCTGGCTGAGGGAATAAAAAAACTCCAGAGATCAACTAATTGTTGATCCCTAGACTCCTTTCGGCCGATCTGTACGGAATGTCACTCTGTCACTTGGGTTGGATGTTCATTTTGCCGTGACAGCCATGTAGGCCTTGCAGGGTGCTGCAGCAGATTTTTTGTCCCAGTTTTTTGAGGATACTTGTCTTTTGGCAGTGCATGGTAAGCGTGTCACCATCATGCCAAAGGATTTTGTCATTCTCAAAAGGCTTCGGGACAGATATTCTAGTCTGCATGTTGATAATGCCAGCACCTCCAGAGACCTACCTCTGGATAGAACCAACGTGCCTACTACCTCTAGGAGGAAGAGAAAGCAGGTTGTCCCCAAGAAGGCTGGATCTCGAAGGCCAGCTGCTTCCCTTCCTCCTAGACGTATCCCGGCCAAGAGACCCCATGTCTTCCTGACCTCTGAGTCAGATGCTGGAAAATTTGACTCAGATTGAGAATGTTCACCCAGTCCTCCTCCTGTTATTCGTCCAGTTCCTCTGCAGGTTTCATCACCAAAAGTGTTGATTACCCAAGAGGAGCTAGACAGAATAACAGAGAAATCTGTAAATATTTTTTCCACTTCTGTTTCTGTTCCTGTACATAGTATTTTTGTGAGAATTCCATACGATCCAGCCCAGGTTTTTTTTTTATTCTGACCATTATAATCAATACGAGGCCTACCTAGCTAGCAAAATTGATCTTCTCGGCAACTTTTTTGATCTTTTTCTTCCAGATACACATAGAAGCTTTAGATTAGGTCCCAAATTTTTTGCCGAGCTAAAAGATAAGACCTCAGAAATTTCAGATGCAATAGTAGAGGCTGGAGTTTCTTTTTTACAGAATAGTATTAGTTTCAATTCTCATGGTACAGTTTTTGTAGTTAGTCCATTTTTCATAGGAGCGGTAAAGACGAAAGAAGCCAATTTTGGAGAGGCTGTCTATTTTATTGAGTGCAGTCCTATGGCAAAATTTTATTTGATTCCATATGAAAATAAGTAAGGATTGCTCTTTTCTTTTTGTTGCTTTAATCTGGATTGCTGCATGCCTCATTGCTTTAATAAGAACAGAATTTTTTCATAAATATGAATTTAACGATATTTGTATCTTGGATGTTGCAGTCGGCATTGGAGCCTAAACATTCTTTTTGTAACGATAAATAAGGAGGGAGTATCAAATTTTCTATGTGTAAAAATTAAACTCAGCTACAAATACACATAGAGAATTTAATTCTCTATTTCATGATGTCCTTCGGAAAATATCGACAACGACAACTTCAATTGGAGATATAACCATTAAATCTCTCAAAGTATATTCAATTTATCTCTGATATGCATGTATTTCTTTTTTAATTCAAATGTATCGTCATAGCATGAATAAAATCTCTATCATAATATTACTAATTTTCATTTTATATATGCAGTGTGTACAACAAAATGACGCTTTTAGTTGTGCATGGTTCGTCCTATACAATACGAAGCTATTTTTTGAATGGTATAATTTACAAATGGATATAGATATTGAAAAGGTAATATTCTATTCATTTGTAGTTCATTTCATTCTGATTCATATTTTATTATTATCATTATTTGTAATTTGCTGATTCTCGTGTTTTGTGATGACAGTTCACTCTTGAGCCGTATACTCTTGATGATGTATATAGATTTCGGCAAGAGTTGATCAGAACCTTTGCCCAGTACGGTGTAATCACTGCACTTGCAATCAAGGGCCCTCAAAAGGAAGCTGCTCCTGCCTTAACAACCTTTCAGGTTGTTCAGGATGCAGATCTTATTTTATATGATAAAAAAAGAATAAAAGTCCTTCCTAATACAGAGGAAGGCAATTTTGTAGCAGATATTCCTCTTGTCTTAAAAGGCATTGAGACCCTTTCTGAAACAGAGGAGGACGAGATTATAAAAGGAGCTATTGCTTTATCAGTTCCTAATACTGATATAGAAAATATAGAAAAAAAATTGATTGAATGGAAATCTATTTGTAAGTAGAGAGACATAAAAAAAAAAAAAGATACAATCATTTTACTTGTAAACAACCCGTTTATGGGTTTTTTTTAATTGATATCACAATAGATTCTTACAATCAGCTAGTGTCCATAGTCTACTATAATGATAAAAAGACATTGGCATGTATTTGCTGATAGTGAATCTCAATGTTCTTCCATAAATTGGATTGTTTCGTCAATATCTCTGCATTTGATCTCGAGCTCATGTCTTTTACGTACCTGCATAAAATTAATACAAAGTTAGTTAGAATTAATGCAGAGTTTGTATTAGAAAGTTTTGATTGAAACTATTCATAAAAGATCGAGTGTTTACAATCACTTATGAGTTTACCATTGAAAATGAATCTGAAGTCTGAAAGTACATCATCTTGTAGGAGAAATAGTTCCCGCCGGATGTAGTTTAGACTCCAATCGTCTTCCACCTCAACACATGTCAAAACGATATCATTGTATATAATTTCAATATTTTTTTGTTTTGAATGTCCACTAGCTTCCAAGTCTTGATCGAGTGGCACTCATTTACCTTTATTTTTTTTTCATCTTTGATAATGGAAGCATAAGCTCAACATTTGTTTTTCAATTTGATAACGGAAGCACATGGAAGACATTTTAATTCTGCATTCTATCTCTCCATCTGATCTTTTGTCCCAGCCTTCATCCATAAGTTCAGATAATATCTGATAAATTTTTGCATACAAACATCGTTGGAGTTTTGTGTATATTGACACTTGAAAAGAAATCTACAAATATATTCAAGGAAATAAACCAACTCAATCTGACTGTTTTTTTATCTCGTGTTCATTTTTAATAAATTTTTTACATCATTATATATCTTGCAACGAAATGATTCTAAAACTATAGCATCTGGTGCAATCCATTCATCACTTTCAAAGCTAGGTAATGGAATTGGTACTATTTGTCCAAAATTTCCTTTTGTATCTGGAATGTACATTGATTCATAAAAAAAAATTCCACCAACAACTAGATCTTTTACAGTTCTACCTCGATATTGCAACTGTCCAATATCAGTATGCATAACATCTAACACACATGCTAAAGATCCACTCGGCTTCCATTCATTTATGTTAGATGGATATAAATCTACAAGAGAAAAATGGTCAAATTGGCAAATTTACTATTAGATATTTATGAATGACAAAAATCAAAGTATCAAAAATATCAATACTCATAGTTGCTTTTTTTGTGATCCTGACGGTTGAATCCTTGCACATTTATCTCTGAATGCATATATACATGTTGGACTAGAATTTCAGAAATAGATTTTCCTCCTGATGATGTTCTGAAATCCAAAATTCTAGCCTTCCAATAAGATCAAAATGATAGTTTTGACCTTTTTTCTTTTTCGAAATGCTCCTCTTGATGATGGATGCATCAAAACCCAAGAGTTTTTTAAATATTTTCTTGGCACCCATAATCCATTATCATCTATCTTGTTGAATAGAAGCACAGAGTCGATTGAGGAGCACGGCTTCCTTGATGGTGCGTAATTTGCATGCAAAAATTTGAAACAATGAACTATGAATCTGAAAATTTGCATAGACAAAAAGCCATGAATCTGAGAAAAAGTGTTGGCAAAAATTTGAAACACTGATCTATTTGGCACCACAAATTAACTCTGGTTATCCCTGTTGACCATGGTTTGACAATACATATACATTAATGGTACATCGATTTTCTCATCTCAACCATCTGTCATATTCATTTTCAATATTTTTGGGTCTCTTCGGACAGTGATGAGCTGGAAGGGCAGGCCTCATCAACCAATAGCATTTCCACATGCTGCCCGATGAAACAACAATATATTTAAAAAGTTTTTATTTTATTTATATTTGAAAAATTCTACGTTACGTAGAACCCCGAAGCTAAGGTTTCAATTGGTCCACATGGCAACGAAAATAAGAAAAATAAATAAAAAAGCATCTTTTTCAAAGGCCCTCGTCGGGCTCTAAGTTTCTCTAATGCGGTGCTATATCAAAACGCCCTTGTTTGTACTGCATGAAAATGGCAAAAGATATAACTAGGAGTACAGGAATTACTAGAGAATATGCAAATTCAAACTGGAAGTCTGTGCTGCCTATCCCCTTAAAAAATGTGCATGTTTGCACTCTTCATGCATAAGTTAGATTAATAGAAAGGATCATTTATCTTCATATAGTTTTTGCTTGGAATACTAAGCCAGCATCATTAGCAAAGGAAGCTATCTCTCGATTAGAAGATGTTTTATCAAAAGCAAGACTCCATAAAGGACATGTCAAAATTCATAAAGATGAAAAGCTTTCAAGAAAGAATGGGAACATGCCAACTAAGCCAAGCATAGGAGGAGCAAAAGCACGTCGTTTCCTATCAAATCATACTGGTAAGGCTTCTAATATTCAAGACTCAGTCTAGACAGATATT
The DNA here is from genome assembly GCA_029204225.1 of Diphasiastrum complanatum. Taxonomy (NCBI): domain Eukaryota; kingdom Viridiplantae; phylum Streptophyta; class Lycopodiopsida; order Lycopodiales; family Lycopodiaceae; genus Diphasiastrum; species Diphasiastrum complanatum. Next base: position 12,156,896 of record CM055097.1, on the reverse strand, counting down.
ATTGTTGTCACTCAGGACTTCGAGAAAGACGGCAAAACCAGAGTACTAAAAAATGATGTATGGAAAAAGCTTGATAGTATGATTGCTATTTTAAGAAGAAAAAAATACTCTGATATTGATAAGAAAGTTGTCCAAAGGACTTGTGTCGAGTTTGTTAATGCAGTATCAAAAGCATGGAGAGAAGATCACATCACTCATTACATGGTTAGTATAAAATTTTTAAAATGCTTTCAAATTTTCATATATATTTAGATCCAAACATAAGACTAACATTATGATTTTGACATATGCAGCACATACTAAGAGATCATACAAATTTTTTGCAAATACATATGGAAGCTTGAGTGTATGGTCATCACAAGGGATGGAGAAGTCACACTGGCAAGCACGAGCATCATTTCATCGAAATACACAACATCAAGGAACCAATGAAAAATGAAACTACAGTTGTCAATCGTTTCAGTGGTTCTACCGCAGAGTTCAGATTCGACATATAACAAAGTCCACACAATACAACAAGTTTAAAAAAACATGCAAGTTTATACAGGAAGAGAAAGTTAGATGATTGTTGAGTAGAAGATCATCATTGTCATCAAATCATGACATGTTCAGAATTGCTTTGCAAATTCATTGAACAAGAGAGGAGAAATATTCAATGTATATGTATCGATTGTATTATACCAAAATACAAAGTGTCAGCTATTCATCATCAGATCTTGTGTCAGATTCTATGGCAGTATTGTCATGAAGAAATTCTTTGCTAGCATATGCATCTAATAGATGTGCATTATCCTTATTTCCACTAAGCTCAATATAAGTGGAATCCAATGAATAATGGGAGCTCCTTAAAGGAACATTTCCATCAGTAAAGCCTAAAATTTTCATAACATAAGATCTTTTGACAAAAATGATCCCATTTGTCTTAACAAATTTACGTCCTCCTAGGTAAAATGATAAAGCTTTCACTGCCATTATAAGACTCTCCCCAACTGGGCTCAGCTTGGAATGAGCAATATAGATCTCATTCTTCTAAAAATGGCTAAGATAGCGGCCCAGTCCATTGCCCCTCTGGAACGAGGATGCGTGTTGTCTGAAACCACCTCGTCTTGCAGCAAAATCATCTATTATGAGAGCATCCTGCAATAGGAAATATGTTAACAAAAACACATTTAGTGATTAAAAACATTCTAATGCAAGGAAGTTTAAACACTTACACATTCTTCATCATCAACAACAACCAAATTAGGATGATCAATATAATGACCACGTACTGAAGGGGAATCATCAGTGAAATGCATTAATGATGGACGAGGAAAGCCCATCTGGGATTGAAATGCCGTGAATTCTTCATCGGAAGGTCTACCTCGCCCATCCTCACCTATATTTGATAAAGTCTTAGTCAGGCATTCTTCACTGGTCATAAGTCCCTCCTCATCATCAAAATCAATACCACCAACAAGGTCATCTGTTTCAAAATCTACAAAGTCGGAGAATTCGAAAATTGTACTGGATAATAAACATAGAACCTCGTCTTCACAATAGTCAAAAAATTTACATAAATCAGCAGTAGTAAAATATAATCGTCATTAATATAATGTACATAAAAATTGAAAAGACATTTCGACTCTTCTATAGGGTTGGATTCATCATCAGATGTATTTTGGCCAATAAAAGAATCTCGAAGAACATCAGTATTTACATCAATAAAGTCACTTTCCTTATCAGGAGTGTCGATAAGAAAGTGACTGATATCCTTAATAGCTGATTGAACAGAGGATGATGCAAAAGGAGGGTCAGCAACAGAAACTTGCTCATCATCTGAGATCTGAACTAATAGGAAAAGTATGAAACCACTTTGATATTCAACCAATCGACATTTCTTGTTGCAATACGGACACATTGAACTGCTTTTGAAAAGATCAAACAATTTGGTGAACATTCTATCCAGTCTATGTCTGAAAGTTGGGAAGAAATGAACAAAATCAGTATAATGCATGTACTGGAGTGGACTTATGGAGAAAACAGGCTTACTAAGTATATCTCTGAATCTAACATAATGTTCATAAAATACATCGAAATTTGGTTGTGCAATCATGAAAACATGTAGATATGTCCTGAATAGGCTGTGGAAGTAGTCTAGGTTTCAGTAATCCCAAATTCACTAAGAAATGAACTCAAGCCTGAATCTCGTGAGGATCCATGGCAATAATGTGAATATCGCACTTGTGCGCGAGGGAGAACTGAAACAAAACTAACTATCAAGATGGCACACAAGAGGGATATGTACGGCAGACAGATACCGAATATCGCACTTGTGTCTTTATTTTGATGGGGGGTTGGTCTAGCCAAAACGTCCTAAAAGGGTCAAGGGGCCCCACCTCTAATGACGGTTTGGCCCTACGTGAGCAATAGAGAAATTGCCACTTCCAACCCTGATGGCCTTCTCTATTGCCCCGTGCTCTCCAACCGATGAGAGTTTTCTAGGCTCTCAGAGATACGGTTGCAAGGAGGGGGTGCTAGTACTTTTGGTTGCAATGATTCACTTTCTAGGGTCACACTTCCGTAAAACTTTTGATCACTAATTCGCGTTAGGATCTTGCTAATATCTCTTTCCCCATTGAATTCGGCTTACAGTTAGTAAAAATCTTACATGGGCTAGAAACCGATTTACTATTTATGATGTGCTCGTGGGGTGCAAGTTATATGCACCGCTTTGTTTGCTAAGCGGCAGTATTTTTGCCGACCGTCAGGTCTAGGTATTTCGCTAGACAGTACCGACGGCGGGTGTGACTAGTGTGACGCTTTAACCAAGGTGATGTATTTCAACCACGGATGGTGGACAACCCGCTCTGGTGTTTCACAGAGGTCGGGTCCAGTTGACACGCTTCATAATTGACAAATCGGAAGAAACGCTTCAAAACTTGACGATTCCTTATAGCCGTTTAATAAATCTAACTCAGCAAAATATAAACTACTCAATCTACAATTCTCTCCGTACAACACATTCTAAATCAGTACAAAACAGAGTTATTTACGTAACACTTTCACTAGACAAGTTGGAAATAGGCACTCATTGTTCTAATTAGCCATGCCGCATTTGTTTATAATATATTACAATTCTGAACTGAGTTTGAATTAATGCTAAAACAAATTCACTATAAAAGCTCTCAAGTATTCACTTGGTTATATAAATACAACCTCAAAAGGCAATCGTAACAAAACACAATCTGTATGACTTGTTCTTTTAAATCGATGTACTTGATCCCTTAAAAACTTGCCTTACTAGAACATCTGCAAAAATCTCACTCCAATCACAAGTGATTAAGGCTATAATATCACACTACGAAGGGATTGACCAACAGAACTTCATGAAACTGAAATGAATAGACAGTGCAAATAGGTTATGAAACTGAAATGAATAGACAGTGCAAATAGATTAAGTAAACGCTTACCTCAATGAATAGTTAGGTAGCTGGTTTGCCGTAAGAACCCCTTAGTCATGAATGTCTCAAAGTCCCGGTCGTTTTGCCTTTACTGTCTCGCATGGCTTCCTGGAAGGCGATGGGTAGGTGCTTGAATGATGGCCGAGTATAGAAGAATGCTAAAAATTAGCAACAACAATGCCTTGGATCTCTGCCTCAAAGGTAAGGTGGATTCGCCATAGCGGTGCGCTCAAAGGTAAGGTGGATTCGCCATAGCGGTGCGCTCAGCTTAGCTGGAAAATAGTAGAGGTATTCTGTGATGGTCACTGAATTAGATTCATAGGCTTGACCCAGCATTGGACAACAGGGTGGAGTTCATGCTCCTTGAGTTTCCATTATGCTCTCTCTGTCAATGATAGGATGCTCTAGGATTCACAACGTTTTGCATAGAAGGGCTCTCCATAGTGTAATGAATGCCCACTGGGAATGATGTTAGCAGACAGACAATGCACAGGGAGAAACAAAAGGTAGATGGCAGGTGGGCACATGACAGCGATGAGGTAGCGATCAGCTGAGGGCAGCAAGCAGTTGATGGGGCAGCAAGGAGCTATAGTAGTCTGCCAGGAATCCCTCCAGCGAGCACACAGAGGAGTGCAACAGACAGTTCGCAGGGCCAGCAGGTGAGGCAGCGAGCAACTGCAGGTAGATCGCAGGTGAAGCAACGGAGGCAGAGGTAGGTGAGGCAGCAAGCACTTGTAGGAGCAACAAACAGAGGCAGACAGGCAGACATGCAGAAAGACCTCCAGAGAGCACACTGAAGGCAGAGGTAGCGGGGAGATCGCAGGGCCAGCAAGGCAGATTGCAGTAAGTGAGGCAGCGAGGAGCTGCAGGTAGAGGTAAGGCAACAAGATCTGCAGGAGCAGCGAACAAAGGCAGGGTAGCGCACAAAGGTAGCCTCCAACGAGCTGTTCCAAGCTCTCCACAGATGCAACGAGGGTACAGGGCCGTAGACAGCAAGTGTGCAAGTCGTCGAGTCATCTTAAATGGAAAACAGGGCTTGACAGTTCCTTTGCATATTATGAGTAGCGATCAGAGGCCAACGATGGTTCCTTTCATCGCTTGTCGTCTTTGTCTCATTGTTTGATTAAGTAAATGTACTAGTGGTGCTCACACAACTACGAAAATGACTTATCATCACATTACACTGCTTCACTCTCCTTCTTCACATCAAAACTCAATAGGTAAACAAGTCTTTCCGAGTATTTACCTATAAACTCATTCCCTCACACCCTTTTCTTCTCAGGCAAACCAACACTTTCAATCTCGTTCACAAAAACCAATGTCATGACTCTTGTATTGAAACAAGAATCCTAACAAGAGTCCAACCAAGCGAGAAATAATAGCCTAATCACCCAATAATGACTCTTCAATCAACTAACCAAGTAGGAAACAAGCATTACTAAATTTCCATCCACCATCATCCAACTACAAGAATCAAACACCATCAACCTACTTCCATCATTCAACCATTAGCAAAACCTTGGTATTCCTCAATCAATCATCAATCAAAAGACTTCCTTCTTACCATGCACAACCAAATCATACAAGCAATCACTCCAACTTCGACGTTACCCACTCAATGCACTCAAAAGTACTCACTTTTTTTCTCAATGCAAAATCAAACACTCCATGATGCACTCCTACTAGAGATGAGATTCAAGCAATAACCACCAACTCCCATAGCGAACTCTAACATGGAGCAACAACATCCACAATCACTAATATCAAAATGGAACTAACTTCCAAGCATCCTCAAGCAAGCAAGTTCTCATCAAAAAGACTCTCAACCAACATCACATCAAAACTATCACATCAAATTCATCAAACTCTCCACTCTCAACTTAGCAACTATCAACATCATCCCATTATCCAACTATCATATCATCATCCAACTATCAAATTATCAAATCACAAAAGCACTAACATCCGAATACACTAACTCACAAAAGCACTAACATCCAAATACACTAACATTTGAAATACAAGGAGTTGGCTCCTTCTGATAGGAAAATCCAATGCATCCCCTTCACAATGTCATCTTGCCATTCTTCATGTCCTTCAAGCCCTCTTTGCCATTTGTCCTCAACCCATTTGATAGTATACCTAGTGGCCTCTATAAGAGAGTGGGGGAGTGGTGCATTCAAGGCTCTTTTCCAAAATTAGCCAAGACGCCATTTTTGTCAAAGGCTAGGGAGGCCATTCAAGTTTCTCCTTTTGTACACCCTAGAAGCCCAAAATGTCAATGGCTAGTGGGTGTACCTCCCAAACTTTTTAGCCTCCAAGGTGGTTTGGCATTTATTATCCAAATTTTGGGTGAGGCCTTTTTTAAATCCCTATTTTTAGTAGGCGACTTTCATTTTTTCTTTGGGTACCTTCATTTTTGGCCTTTCTTCATTTTTTCAAGGGTCGTGTGCCTACTGCTCATTTGTTTGGGTTTTTGGCATGTTGGGTAACCACTTGGCCCACACATTTCGTTAATTGTCCGTAAATTGTCCAAACTTTGTCGTTAGGGTTTCTGTGACTTATTGACACTGAATCCATATTTCCCGGTCCGGTTTTTACCCGAAACTTTTCTTTCTCGATTTTTTCTTCTGTGGTTGACTTTTCGGCATTCATGACTAGGGCTCCCACGACAACACGGTTTCTCTGAAAAATACACTGAGTGATCATATATTAGTAAAAATGGACTCAGTACATGGTGAGATTTTAGCACGGTCATACCGGCTATTTTTTTACAACTGGCCATTTTTTAGAAAAGCGGTAAAATATTTACCGGCCATTTCTAAGGCCGCAAAATTTGCTCTAGCCTCATTTAGGACGGGCTGGGACCCAATTCTAGGTGGACCGGCACTTTTGGCTTGGTCTTACAAAACTTGACCACATAATATTTTTGATGGTTTTTTCGAAAGTCAATTTCTTACTTTTAAACTATGTCTAGCCACTTTAGGATGGGCTGGGACCCAATTTCGAGGCAAATTTGTGACGATTTTTCTCTAATAACCGGGTTTTACATGCCGATTTTTTCAATTATTGCAAACTTAAACTTCAATATTAGCCCGATTTTCCGTGCAAAAATATTGGCTAACAGTGCGTAGGTAGGTATCGTTGCAAGCAAACGGACAACAATGCGCAAGCACAAGAGCGATATGCCACGAATTTTGAGAACGGAAAAGGTAAAAAAATTAATTAGTTTTTGTGCCATTTATACTAAATTTTTGCACGTGTGGTCAACGGACAAAGGACACGTGTCTACTTTCAATTGGACTACAGGCACTAGCACGTGTGAGGTGACACCTAGACACGTGCGAAATGACACTTGGACATGTGTCATGTGTTCATTCGTTTGCTCGACAACACGTGTCGCTCTCGCATTTGCTTGTACAAATCCCACACGAATAATGTGACAGGGTGACACATGTTTCTCTCGCATATGTTCATACAACTCCCACACATGTGACAAAATGTTCTTTCGCACGTGCGAACCGCAATATAAAATCACAAACTTTGATGAATTTTTCTCACTTTTTTTTTCGCTCCACATATCGCACTTGTGTGCATCCTTCAAATCGATATTCCTCCTACCGCCTTCCATGCACACATGTCCGATACATCTGCCTACGTGTCTCCCCGTATTGCACTTGTGCGTCTTTCTTCAAAACTAATCGCTCTCTCTTATATTCGGCTCGCACAGGTACGATATACCGTACATTTTCTCCGTACATATCGGTCCCCTGCAAGGTCTTTATCATCCCTCCCTGCTCATCCTAACCATCACGCACAAGTCCGCTATCCCATAGTACATGTCCATGGATAGGAGAAAGCAGAAAAGGAGGGACTTCTTCTCTCATGGCTCATCCTCAGCCCCTGCGGTTGCCATTACACCACCCGGTAGACCTAGAACGCGCAACCGCAGCAGGTGGCTCTCTGAGATACGCAAGTATCAGAGATCAACAGCTTTGTTGATCCCAAGAGCTCCATTCTATCGTGCTGTCCAAAACATAACAAGAAATGATCTCAGACAGCTAGTTAAATTCACACCCAGTGCTCTTTAGTGCCTTCAGGAGGCTGCTGAAGATTACATTAGTCTTTTTTTTGAGGATTCTCTTTTCCTTGCAATCCATTCCAAGAGAGTCACCATAATGCCCAAGGATTTTCAGCTCCTGATGAGAATGAGGGATAGGTATTGTAGGTTACACATATCTCAGCCTGCTGCTCCTAGACCAACTCCTCTAGATAGGATTGATCTACCTACGAAACGTCCTAGAAAGCAGACAGCCCCCAAGAGAGCTCCGAAGAAAGTAAGGAGGGTAGACACCACAGATTCTGTGAAGCCTAACCCGGAATCCATTGTAGATAATGCTGCTATTGATAATGTTGTAAATATAGCTACATCTGTTTTGGATACCCCTTTAATTCATGTAGATACTACACATCCACCTCCTCCTCCTCCTCCAAATTTTTATACATATATAGATTCGGATGATTATCTTAAATTTGAGAAATACATATCTGATGCTATAGATACAATTGGTACTCCTTTTTGTTTTAGACTAGATGAACTTGATTTTAGTATTAATTTTAGAGTTCTAGATTGCTTGGATCTCAAAGACAGACGGGCTTCTATAAATGATCATGTGATAGAGTCCGGGCTTACACTCTTGGAATATGACATTGCAAGAGATTCATCCAATGAGTTGCTGGTGCTGAGTAACTTTCTGCTTCAAGCCTTCAAGGAGAATAATGACACATTGTCACAGTGTCTGACAAGTGGATTCACACCAGCAACAAAGTATCTACTCATCCCTTATCATACGAAGTAAAATATATTAAATGCTTCTTGATGTTTTATGCATTAACATGGCATTGTCAATGGAAATAGTTCTCAGAATTGCAGCTAAAGAAATTTCAATCTTATTTTGCAGTGACCATTGGAGTTTAAACTTGATCTCTATTAAGAGATCTGTAGATAATATTATTAAAGGTTTTTGTGTCAAGATGAATTCGATGAGAAATACACATAAGGATGTAGATATATACCTTCCATATCTAAGTAAATATATTCATACAGATGTTTCCCATCCCGTGGACTGGCAGATTGTCAGTTTGGAGGTAAACTCCGTCTTTCTGAACAGCATTTTGAAATCAGTATTCTAATGTAATTGTTTCATTCTAATTCATTTTGTTTCATAATTGATTTCTTGTGTGCTGAATTATTTTGCAGTCACCCCAGCAAAATGATTCATTCAGCTGTGGGTGGTACACATTATACAATGCAAAGTTATTTTTTGAGTGGTTCAACCTTCAACAAGATGTTGATATTTTTAAGATAATAAATTCTATTTATTTTTATTTTGGAATCATGATTAGTTTTCTATTTTGTTGATGTTTTTGGCCATTACTAATACATGATTGTTCTATTTTGCAGTTTACACTTCCTGAGTACACATCAAGCCAAGTGTACAGATTTAGACAAGAAATTATCTTGAGTATACTAGCTAGGGCAAGGCTTCAGCCTCCGTTATTGATGATGGTGCAAAGGTTGATGTAGTTATACTAAATTAAGATCAAAACAAATATAGATAGAATAGAACAAAAGTACATATATAGAATTCATAGAAAAATATACATTGATATATCAAATGTTGCTCCAGTTTATGAATTTGGGAGCACAAAATACATGTACTGATGCCCAACTTGGGATTTCATTTATTGAATGAAAGAGTGTATACACATATTTTTACTAAAGTTTATCTGAAACTATTGTTCTCCCACAATGGTGATTGTTGTAGGTAGATCTTTGCAGCACGTTATCAGCTCATGTCTTTTTCGCATCTGTGACATGGCAAATATTAGTGAATGTGCAATTGTAAATGATGACATTTTCTATGATTTTGTTCTATTTTGAAATGGCAATAAACATAAAGTACTTACGAGTCTTCCGTTGATGATAAATCTGAAATATGTTGATAGATTGGTTTGTAATAGCATGAGCTCTGTTCTGATAAAATCAAACTTCCAATGCTCTTCCACCTCAACCATAGTCAAATATTCCTCATTGTAGATAATGTTTATCTCCATTCGGTTTGTGTGACCATTTAGTTCAAAGTCTTGATCCAGTGGTAGCCATGTACTTTCAATTTTCTTGTATCTTTGGTAGCTAAATGTGAGACTGAGCATTTGCTTTTTGATATGATAACGAAAGATCATTGAGAACTTTTTAATCCTGTATTTTATGTCATTATTTGTTTTACTATCCCAACCTTGATCCATGAGATCTGACAAAGTCTCATTTGATAAATCCTTGCAAACAAATAAAGTTGGTGTCCTACAAACACTAGCACTCGAGAAAAAATCAACAAATATATGTAATGAGATAAACCAACTTAGGTGAACAATTTTCGAGCCTGTGCTTATCTTCATAGCATTTCTAATATCAATGAGTAGCTTGCATCTCAAGGATTTAGAAGCAATGCTGTCAAGAGTAGGCCACTCATCACTTTGAAAACCAGGCAATGGATTTGCTTCGAGCTTGCCAAAACTTCCATCTGTGGCATATATATATATTCATAAAAATAGATACCACAATCTGCAAGCTCCTTTGGACTTCTTCCTCTGTATTGTAGCTTTCCAACATCAGAGTGAATCACGTCTAATATTTTTGCAAGTGATTGTGCGGGCTCCCATTCACTTATGTCTGATGGGTATAAATCTGAAAGAAAAAAACAATGTTGAAGCATTTAAGTCATAATCTGAAGAGCATCAATAAAGAAAATCACCTATGATTGTTGTAGAGTGCATATGTTTTGATATACTTACAATTACATTTTTTATGATCATGAGGATGGATATCATGTACTTTGATTTCTGAATGCATATATACATGTTGTACTAAGACTTCTGATATAGATTGACCTCTCAGGGTAGTCTTAAACTCCAAATTTTTTGCTTTCCAATAAGATTTGTAAGTCATTTTTGCTCTTTCCTTTTGTCGAAAATTGCCCTTTGATGATGGATGCACCAATACCCATGAGTTCTTCGTATATTTTGTTGGCTTCCAGTTATCAGCTTCATCTTTCTCATTGTAAAGAATCACAGACTCGATTGTAGATATGGGTCTCCTTGCCATTGCTATTTTCAAAGCTTGGGCACCAAAAATCTCTCTAATATGATACTTAATTTCAATTTTTTGTATCACATTTAATCTAATGTGAATGCCAACATAGTCACAGTTACTGCGTATACCATATTTTATGTAAATGTACATACTATATTTCTATAACTGTAACTAGTATAGTTAGAAAATCTCATTATACTAACCAGCATAGTCAAGTAAATTTAACTTGAGGTATTGACATCGGGCAGATTAGCACGTGTCGGGCAGGAAGAAGAAACCAATGGGATACGTCCATGCTGCTCGGACACAAATTTCAAAGTTTTCTATATTGCATTTTTATTTTTTAGCTAATTTGAACTATGTTACGTAGATTTCAAATCTGTGCATTTTCATTGGGCCTGGTGACGGTCGAAACTAAAGAAAAAAATAAAAGTATCTTTACAAAGGGTCTTTTTGATATTGAGAACTTCTCTAATGAGGATTAGATTTGTTATATATATATATATATATATATATATATATATATATATATATATATACTAGTAAAGAGTGCCCGTCGTTGATAGGCAATGGCGGTCGATCTAGGTGGCGGCCGATGATTTGGAAATTTAGTATGTCGTTGACGGACGCTGATTTTCCGATCTAGGTGGCGGTGGTCCCTGTGCGGCCTTAATGCGGTCCTTCTGCAGCGGTCCTTATGCGACCTAAAGGCAGTCCCTATGCCTTCGTTCAAACCATATGTAGCAATAGGCGAGACCCTTGCAGTGCGGTTTGCGATTCGTTCACTTTGTTCAGACCGTAAGCGATACTTTACAGTGCGGTTGATGTTCGTTCACTTAGTTCAAGATTTGGATGATGACCGATTTTGCACATCTCGCATCTCAAATATCTAAAATTCGAGTCTTTGAAAAAATTCAAGCCTTCGAAAAAGTTATAGGCTTCAAAAAACTCTAACTCTAACTCTACCCTACATCCCAAATGCTAAGTCTAACTCCAAATCTAACTCCAACTCTAACTCTAACTCTATCCTACATCCCAAATGCTAAGTCTAACTGCAATTCTAACTCTAACTATACCTTGAATCTCAAAACCATAAACCATAAACATCACTTCAAACTTACTGCCACAACACCTTTGAATACACAATGTTTTGAGTGTACCTCGCCACTCCATCCACATCCGTAAATCGATTGTCCTTGTCAATAATCAGCACACGAAGACTTGCTGCATTTCGCACTCTCAAAAGTGCAACATACAGCTGCCCATGACTAAACACAGGCCGAGGCAAATACAATCCAATTGTGTCCATAGTTTGCCCTTGTGCTTATTGTCATGGCAAATGCTGCTCTGATAGGAAACTGGACCCTCTGCAATTCAAATGGTATGTTCAAATCGCTTGGCACTATAGGGATACGTGGAATAAGGACTCTACTCCCTATATTTTTCTCGGTCACTATCTCTGTCTCTATGACCTGTCTACCCAATCTGAGGATGATCAATCTTGTGCCATTGCACAATCCCTTGTGCGATGCTATCGATCGTAACAACATCACAATCATCCTAATCTTCAACACCAACTTATGTGGAGGACACCCACTTGGTTGCAAGTTGTTCAAATACTCTATAGGGTGGACATTAGAGCCCTCACACTCAACAACACTATCGGCACTATAAAAGGTGAAAACGTCACCCGGAAGCTGCTCAACAACCCTCACATTGATCTCATCCACATCTTTGTTCAATGGGGTCAATATTGCACGACTCCTCAAAAACTCAACATTCTTAAAATGTCGCGCAACATCAGAAAATGTGAATGAAATCAATTTGCCCACATCACGCGTCCTTACACACATGCACTCCGACAGGGAAATCAGGTCCAAATCACGATGCACGAATGTGGGCTCACGACCATCTCCCACACTCAACAGCTGCAAACCTCAACTGCTCATCCCTCCACGCCCATGACGCGCATGTTCTTTGTCAATTTATGCACCTCCATGTGTTTCCACAAATGTGAACACTTCAGCAAAGCATTGACAATCTGCGCCCGACTTCCACGCAATACCACTGGTAGAATCTGTCAAAAATCACCCTCGAAAACAACTGGAACTCCTCCAAATGGAGCGTCGATACTCAATATATCTCGCAGAGATCGATCTATGCACTCTATAGCATACTTAGGCACCATGGGAACCTCATCCCAAATGATCAATCGACATGCCATCAAAAGCATACCTAATGCAGATTGCTTAGAAATGTTGCATGTCGAGCTCTCATTCAATTCCGTCAGAGGAATTTTAAACCGAGAGTGTGCGGTCCTACCACCTTTCATCAACAATGCAACAATCCCACACGATGCAACTACCAATGCATGTGCATGCATGTACGACAATATGACACTATAAAGGTGAGTCTTGCATGTACCACCCGGACCATCTACAAAAAACACTCCACCCACTCTCCAAACAACATGCTCATGTACTACACGGTCGAAAATCTTTCGCTGATCCACATTCAATCTCTCGATGTCAACTTCAATACACTGTAAATGCCTCAGGCGGTAGTGATGTTTGTTGAATGTCTCATAAGATGTTTGAATATTTTCATTTGAAAGTGAGATTTAAAATCAGTTGTGATAGATGTTTGTTAAATATCGCATAAGATGTTTGAATATATTCAGATGCTAGTCATCATGTTGTTCCAGTTATACTGAAAGTACTGTCAATTTAAACGATGTTTTTATCGTTAGATAATACCAATTTAGATGGATGAATCAAAATATCAAATATATCAAAAAGATGTTTAATTTGATGTGTTGTAAATTCTCGAGTCCATTTCTGAAAATAAATTTTAGGAAAGTCCAAAATTAATTGAGACAGTATTGCTATGGCCCTGGGTGGACGGCACCGAAGAGATGCCTACTAGGACATACAAGGAACTTCACGAATGGAAAGAAGATAATGACAAAGCTATATCTTATCATATCTTCTTCCATAGAAAATAGCATTACCTTTGACCTTGCATCAATCTCTAGAATAAGCATGCTCACTGAAACATTGGTAGCCTAAATAAATTGTGTCCATAACAAATGTCATGACAAAAAATCTCAAGCCAAAGTATGAAAATTAACATGAAGAAAAATATCTCATATATTTTATTGTTTTGTCACTAATGTATTCATTCAAAAAAGTCGTGCTGCTATCAGAAAATCCATTCCAAATTTGATAAGAAATATTGCCTCAGCCAATAAAATGTTGACTTTGATAGCCAAGAAATGCTACTTGGTTTATTTGATAAAGAATTTAGTCTATGATATGATGGCCAATTTCTTTCAAATTGCATGCATAGATTATTTGGTACCCAAAAAATTAAGCAATCTTCTCAAAGTTAGGAGACAATACTAAATCACTATTATTATATACTAATAAGTGAATATCATTTAGTAAGAATAGGCCTTGTCGGCTTTTGACAATATAATGAAGTCATTGCAAGTGATGACAATATAATGAAGTCATTGCAAGTGATGAGGTGGGCAAAAGGTCACAGCCTATTTAAGAGGTTGTATTGATTTTGAAATGACTAACAAAATCTAAAAATTTGACAATAGATAGGTGATTTACACAAAAAAAAAATTCAAAATATCTCCCATTTCTGATTTAGAATCAGATGTGTTTTATTAGAAGCTGCTTATCATAATCAGTTAATAGCACCCATTATTTATTTTGCTTTACTCATGAAGAACTTTGAAGAGAGAGAGAGAGAGATCCTTTCATGTATAATAATTCCCCAAGTGTGCTAAGAAATTACATAGAATCGATGTGAGATCATTTTCATGCAAGAAGTAGTTCACTAGACTAATTGCTTGAGGTGCACACAATCAAGCATATTTCAAAACCATTCAAGCATATTTGTTACAACTGCAGTAGTATCTCAAGACTAAAATCTCATGTACTGTGTACATTTTTACTATCTAGTTAATATGATTTACATTTTCGTAACTGTGACACCTTTTTAGTAGATGATCGCATGCTATTATTTGAGTTTGCGAGCTTGATCCCCTTGGTAGCTTGGAGGGCCTTGCTCTTCTTTATTCTATAGGGTTTCCGATGCAGAACAAACTGTTCAGCTGCCAACACTGATGCTTTTAATATAACCCCATTTAAAGGATGCTCTCATCCATAATCACAGTCATTCCTACATTGTTGCACCCGAGTCACGTTTCTGTAGCACCTTGTGCAACAGATTGTTAGAGATATATCGCTTTTGCAGTTCGGTCATTTCTTTTTGTTCCGAATTTTGAGTCTCAGCACCAGTGATCAAGCTGATTTCCACATCTGTCTTCCCTTGCACCACATTATGCTTACCGAATTCACACTGCTGAGAGCTTTCTTTTTGTTCTGAATGTTGAGTCTCACCACCAGTGATTAAGCTGATTTTCAAATCTGTCTTCCCTTGCAACACATTATGCTTACCAAATTCACCCTGCTGAGAGCTTCCTTCTGAATGCAGCCCTTTGCTACCTTCCTGTGAATGGATTGTGTCATCCATATGAACTGACCCATGCTTATCTCTTTTCCTGTTTTTGATCCTTTCATGTAAGTCAGTCAGTGCAGTAGCAATATGCTCCTTAAATATAGCGGCCTTGTATCTAGATCCCATCTGCAAGTCCCAGTTTCAATTAAGTAAGATGCAACAACTTTCAAGTACCTCACAGATTCCATTTTTTAAGTAAGCCAGAAACAGAAGTGTTTTAAGCAAGGGTACTGGCTAATTATGATTGACAAAAAGTGGTGTACACGAAAAAGGAGAGTTTCAAAGCCTGAACCCGGAAACCCGGAATTAGACAATATGAGAATCTAACCACAAACCTCTGATAATGGACCGTCTCCAACAGAAATGGATGAAATTTGGGCTACGAATTGTGCTTTCACTCTTCATTCGATGGACAGTGAGGATGAAGATGGAGAATACCAAGCCACCAAGTGCAGTCTTACAATCTTTCAAGCAGCGTTGATTACAATTTCGTCACAACTTAAAGATCATAACAATATTCTTCTAGTAGGTAAAAATTTGCAGTGATATAATATAGTGAGCCTTACATACTGTTGTCGGGACCAATAATATCAGCTCTACTAAAGCAACAACTTTACCACTTTTAGTCACTGGGACTTGGCCCCAGTAACGCACAAGACCTTGTGGCTAGGGCATGCAAGAATATAGGAGTCTATAAGTATCGCTCTATTGAGATAATTTTTCAGTTTCTTGTTTGGACTCTTTGTGAGGTTCTTCTGGTTCTTCTTTGGAGAACCCCGGCCACAAGCTCCCTTTGTATGAAGGCGCTGCAAAGCAGTCTATTTTTCGTGGTTCAGAATATCTGAAAAATAGTCCTTTCAGTGGCAGGTTCTACTTTCCTTAATTCTACACTGAATATCTTGATAACTACGAACGGGAAAAAACATAATCACAACTAATGAAAACAACCTAAACAAGTTGTATGAACCTAAAACCCCTTCTTAAAATGCTCAGAAAAAATAAAATTCAAGAAATGAAAAACTGACTCTAGTCCCAAAAGTACACTTGCTGTTGTTTGTAGGAGACATGATCTCAACAAATCACATAGTTCTCACTTGCTACAAGTAACAGTGATATAAAGAAATAAGGGTCAATAAGTCTTACAGTACCCATACAAGGAGTTGGTCAAGTGGTTGAGCTCCTTGGCTCCCTATGGTTGACCCAGGCTGAATCCCTCCATTGGCAAAAATCAATGAGTATAAAGAAGAAGTCTCTCAATGAAATGTACGCATGTTAGCACATCTAACACAAAATTTGAACAAGCAAAGTATCCCCCTTTTCAGAGCTCCAGCTCTACCCTAAGTATAACCCACATCACGCTCAATTGCCCTCGTGAAAGCTCCTAAAACAGAAATGAACATAGTGACCAAGGGAGGGGTCACATGTTATAGATGACGCATTCCTTTCCTAATAAAACACCAAGGGTTCAGACTGCTATATTCATCAGCTTTACTGAATTGAAAGAAAATGGACCGCCTATCTTCATCTGATATATTCAGAGGAAAGTCCAATATATGGCTAACTTGATCTTGATTTTTACAGCCTAGAATTAACTTGAAATACAAGATTTATTCAGTGTACAAGTTATTTCTACATTGTTGCATCTGATACTTGTATGCTGATTTTCTTTCTTAATTCCTTGATTGATGTAACACTACAGTCTACAAAATGTAGCTCAGAAATGCTATGCTTCAACTTGATGACCTATTAGAGTTATAGGCCAGTATTCATGCACAGGAACATCTAGATGAATCATGGGTATGCCCTGCTGTTAACTGTCACTTGGACTATATGGTTTGGGAATTTGAGTCTCTGATTTTTATCACCTCATGCTCATTCATTAATGGGCACTAGCCCTGACTCGTGGCCTTTTTCATAGATCTTGGTGCTTATTATTATTGGAACATGATCCTTTGGAGACTAGTCTACAGTCTCTTAAATATTGATTTTAGCATGTTTCAGTATAGCTTGAGAGTACACTCAGCTTAGATCATTTAGTATTCTCATATAGATTGTTATTTTGATCTGCATTCATTTAGCTCTTTCCATATAAGGTATTTCCCCAATGTTTGTGCAATTGCGTTGTTTCAGCCAAAACTATTCTGTAAAAGAGTGTTTCTTTCGCTAGGAGAGAATAGCTATGAGCACAGTTACTGATTTTGATATAAGCGTGAGAGACTATATAAATAGCAATCTCCCACGTAGAATAAAAATGACATTACTTATAATCAATGGCTAAAGCTATACAAGAAATAGCAATGAGTTCTCCCATGAAGAGCTCAAGCAATATCAAAGCTAATGAGTGTCCACCTATTTATACCCAACAAATGCCCTAAAATGGAAGCTTCTATAGACCAAAGGAGATAAGGTTCCACGATGGAAATGTAGAGAGAAAAGTGGACCTTCTTGTAGGTCACCTCCTCAGCTAATTAACTGGCAATAGTTAAGACTTGTGGCAGCACATATTGAAAGTGAATAAGAAAGGCCTTAAGGCCTATACAACAAAAAGGGTGTGTGGCCTCAATGTTGACATACAGAAAACGACCTTATGTAAGAATAGCATCCACAACAACTCCTTGATGTAAAAAGAAGCATTAGGTAGGAACAACATTGCACACGTTGAAGTAACCATGTTTTATCACAAAGGCCGAATCATGAAGGCCTATCAAGGTACTCGAATTGCCCAAGAATGCTAAATGAAGGCATCAAAACATACATCTTCTTGCGAACTACTTCAAACATGTATATATCAGGCAAGCCATATGGATCAAGAATGCTTGAGAAAGGTGTTATTTAGGATTATAGGGGGTTTGGTGCTCTCATGTGCATATGGTCATAATTAATGGTTGGAGGCCTAAAACTCATGGTGGTGGATTATTATGGGTCTATCAGTGAGTCATAGGGGAACTGTATGATGTGGCACAGATAGGCTACAGAGGTGTCCAGTGAGGTGTCACAGTGCACTACTAGTGGTGCATGGACCTTGGAGGGTATAAGTATACCCATTGGGCTCTCACTAGTGTATGCTTGATTGTGGGGCTAGTAGCTATATGCGGCTGGTATGACTCCTCTATCCCTTGTGGGTGATTGATCCATAGCTTGGGGGCTAGATCCGTAAGATCTAGGTTTGGTTGGGTTGGTTTGTCCACCATTAGATTCCCTTGTGTTGCTTTGTTGCGGCTTTGCTTGGCTAATGCATCCTTGGTAGGGCCTTTATATTGGTATCAGAGCCAACGCTAAGCAGTTTTGTCATTGTGAAAGTGCTCAAGAAGAGGCCAAGAATTTGGAAATGGATCTTTGTGTTGGGGTCCTGAATTCTTGGATTTTGAGGAGTTAAAGTTTGTGCAAAATATTGGTGGGTGATTCATGTCACTCTTCTTAAATCACAGGTTTTCAAGAGGATATTGATTGTTTGGTAGAGGTACTACCAAATGGAACACTTGGTTTGATATAGTACGCTCATTGAGGATAAAGCTTTTTATTCTTGTAAGGTTGTGAACTGTGTATTAACAGTTTGCCCTCTGCCATGCACTAAGCGCAGCACGAAGAGAAGCAATTTCAGCCTGTTGAGCGTCAATCGTGGCAGTCTTAGTAAGCAAATCCGCACGAAGTTCATTGAGTTGTGAAAGAAAAGCGGCAAATTGCTTAGAAATGTACTCATTCAACGAGGAGATGTTCTCAGGAGTGGTGTGCCGCGTGTAGGTGTGGCATGTGTCTCCCATAGCAGCTGAGGACGAAGCAACAACTTGTGGCGGTGGAGCGCTGACAGAATCGGTAGGCATAGTGGATGCAATTTCCAAAGTACGAAGACGTTTGCGAGAGCCTGTACACATAAACTTCTTAGCACGCTTTGTGCGCAAGACAAAGCCTGAAGGAAGGCGAAGCAAAGCCGTAGGATGATTTGCAGGAGATAGATGAGAGAGGAAGCAAAACCCTAATCAAGCAGTTTTACGAAAATGAGCGTAACTTTGTCATACGAAGTCCGATTGACCCGAAAATTGATTCAGATCGAAGGTAAGACAAAGCACTACGTAGTCGTCAGACTATACTTGCAGTGCGGTACGTATACATATGGACTGTACTGATTTTACAGACTGCAAAAATTCTGAGATCAAGAGAAATCAAATTCTCAAAACTCAAACTGTTGAGGATCTATTGCAAAAGGATAGCAGCAATGAAATCTTGAGAAACAAGCTTAGAGTAGCTAAAAGTGATGCAAGAAAGTGTCATGCACAAAAAAGGTAGATCTAACCACAAAGAAAGCTAGAAAGAAGTGAGAGTTGCATGGAGATGGAAGTGAGGAGATGATGGCTGCGTGGAGATGGAGAAGGTGATGGAGATGGAAGCATGGAGAAGGTGATGGATGGAGAGAGAGAGAGAGAGAGAGAGAGAGAGAGAGAGAGAGAGAGAGAGAGAGAGAGAGTATTTACATAGTGTACTGGTACTCAGGAAATGTGACGACCCCGAATGATTCGTGTTCTGATGACGGGAATAGAAAAGGTTCGAGTTCTGGTGAGTTGGAGTGATGCTTAATTCCAACACCCCCCCTTAAGCTTAACTCCTAGAATCTAGAATGAAATTGAGCAAGTTACACAATGTAACATGCTTTTCTCTTGACAGAGGCTTAGTCAAGATATTAGCCAACAAACTGGCAGCAAGACAGTAACTTAATTGGACATCTTTATTCTGAACTTTCTCTCTAAGAAAATGCAATTGAACTTCAATATGTTTAGTTCTAGAGTGAGTTCGTGGGTTCAGAGATAGAGCAATGCAGCTCTGATTGTAGCAATAGAGTATAGTTGGACTGATTTGAATGATCATAAGATCCTGAAGCAATCTTCTGAGCCAGATAATTTCCCTTACTGCAGAGGTAGCTGCGACATATTCTGATTCTGTGGAGGACAAAGAAACACATTTCTGCTTTTGAATATTCCATGAAATGGGTCCACCTACTAGAAAGCAAAGATAGCCAGACATGGATTTTCTTGTGTCCACATTGCCAGCCCAGTCAGAGTCAGAATAAGTAATTAATGTCAAAGCATTCTCTGAATTTCCATCATAACACAAAGCATAGTGCTTAGTGGCTTGAATGTATCTAAGTACTCTAAGTAGAGCCTTCCAATGAGGTAGGCCGGAATTTGACATAAACTGTGACAATGTGTTGACTGTAAATGCTAGATCAGGTCTGGTGCAGACCATGGCATACATGATTGATCCAACTATTGACTAATAGGGGTATTTGCACATTTCTTTCTTCTCTGCATCAGTCTTCGCGCACATAACCTTTGACAGTTTGAATCTTGGGTCCATAGCGAGTCTATGGATTTGCAATTTTCCATGCCATACTTGTGGAGTACACTGGTTAGATACCTTTCTTGACTTAACAAAATACTTCTCTTCGCTCTGTCTCTTGTTATCTTGATTCCAAAAAGGTAATGCACAGGGCCTGAATCAGTCATTTCGAATCCCTTCGACAAAAGATTCTTCGTTTCATGAAGTAGCTGATTCGAATTGCTGAAGATCAGTGAGTCATCAACATATAGAGCTATTATGACATAGCTTGAGCCTCTGTGTTTGAGATAGACATTAGAGTCGACAGAGTTTGGGATGAAGTCATGTTGCAACAAGAATCGATTGATTCTATCAAACCAGGCCCTTGGAGGTTGCTTTAGCCCATAGAGAGCTTTCTGCAGCTTACATACTTTATGGTTCTTGGCTTTGAAGGACATAACCTTCAGGTTGATAGATGTAAATATCTTCTTGTATGTATCCGTTCAGAAAGGCAGTTTGAACATCCATCTGGTGTATTTCCATATCTTCGGCAGCTGCGAAGGCGAATAAAGATCGAATTGACTAAAGTCGTATGACTGGACTGTATGTCTCAGTGTAGTCAATCCCATAAGTTTGTTCGTAGCCTTTGACGACTAGACGAGCTTTCCATCTGGCTGTGGAGCCATCTGGATTGAGCTTCATCTTGAAGATCCATTTGGTGTCGATGATCTTTGCATCTGCAGGAGTTTCGACAAGACTCTTGGTCTTGTTCTTCATCAATGAATTGTACTCAGCATGCATAGCAATATGCCTCAGCATCAAATATTCTGTATGCCTTGTGTGACGTTGAGTATCCAACAAAAATACTCTTGCAACTAATAGGGTCAAGTTTCTTTCTAGATCAGAGGGATTGTGTACATAGCAAAGACAGCCAAACACTCGGAGGTTTCGTAGACTCGGTTTGTAGCCATAGAAAGCTTCGAAGGGTGTCTTTGAGTCGACTGCTTTGGTACTCGAATAATTCTGCAGATAGCAAGTTGTTGAAATAGCTTCAGCCTAAAATTCTTTGGTGAGATGAGCATCTGACATCATAGATCGTGCTGCATTTAGTAATGTTCGGTTCTTCCTTTCGGCTACTCCATTCTGTTGTGGCGTGTAGCTGGTGGTGAACTGATGATGAATGCCGAATGATGCCAGATAGTCAAACATTTTGTTTGACAGAAACTCTCCACCACTGTCTGTTTGAATGGTGTTGAGTCGTTGACTAGTCTGTGTCTCAGCGAACTGTTTGAAGCCTTTGAAATAGTTAAAAGCTTGAGACTTGTTTTTAATAAACATGATGCGAGTAAATCTAGAATAATCATCAATAAAAGTGATAAAATATAATGCAGGACCCAAAGAGGGAATATTCATAGGGCCGCACAGATCACTGTGTATTAATTCTAGAATAGACTTAGCTCTAGTGGCTTGTCCCTTTGGAAATCTTGATCTAGGCTGTTTGCCTAGTAAGCACATCTCACAGACATGTCGTATGTTGGTGGAGTCAACATTAAGGTTTAAGTCCTTGACCATAGAATTATGATGCATATAGAAGATTGACCTTATGTTTAGATGTCTTAGTCTTTGATGCCAATTGGGCATTTGAAGTACTCAAATTTGTGGAAAGTGCATATTCATGACGCAGAACGTATAGATTACCTTCTCTATTTGCCGAGAAGATTTCTTTGTTGTGCTTGTCCAGAATGGTACACTGTTTTGAATCGAACAAGGCTTTGCAGCCCTGATCAGTAAACTTGCTGACTGACAATAAATTGTTTGTCAATCTGGGTACGTAGTATAGTACATTCTCGAGCAAGGTCAGCTTACGAAGATAGAGACGTATAGATCCCTTGCCTCCAATCTCTAGTGCATTTGAGTCACCGAAGTAGACATACTTCGAATTTGCTTGTGTGAGGTCTTCGCATAAGAACTTACATGCTGTCATGTGCTGAGAAGCACCAGAATCGAGATACCAATCATCTCTAATGGGTAAATCTTGTATCATAAGCAGAGTTGGTTCTTCTTGAGAGGTTTTGGCAAAATCAGATCCTCCATCCTGCTGCATCTTCTTCTTGGCTTCGTTATGCTTGAGAAATCGACAATCCTTGATGTCGTGATTGGTTCTCTTGCAGTACTTGCAGAAGAGTCTGGTCTTAAGCTGTTGATGCTGTCGATTGTGCTTTTGTGATTGCTGGTTTGAATCAGTTTGCTCAGCCTTTGTCTTCTTGTCGTTCGAAGATTTCTTTTTCAGGAGCTGTTGCTTATTCGAATAGAGAGCGACAATCTTCGTATTCGACGTGGATAAGCTTTTCCTTCTCACTTCTTTATGTAGTAAACTTGTTGTCACCTTTTGCAGAGACAGGTCAGGAGTATTGGCAAGTAGCAACACAAGATTGTCGTAAGAGGGAGGAAGACTAGACAAAAGAGACATGTTAGCATCTTCGTCTGATACTGGCGAACCTACTGCAGCTAGCTGATTGAGTAGCTATTTGAATTCGTTTAGATGATATGTGATTGAGGTTCCTTCACTCATCTTGAGCGACAAGAACTTCTTCCTCAGGAAGAGGCGAGTCGAAACATCTGTTGTCTCGTATAGACCAGAGAGAATGTCCCATGCTTCTTTCAAGCTGGAACAATTAGCTACATGAGCTATTTGTGAATCTTTAAGATTTAGAGATACAATGGCAAGAGCTTTGCCATCCTTAGCTTCCCAGGTGGTCAGCATGTTAGGTTCAGCCGATCTGGCTATTGAACCATTGACGTATCCCCAGAGTTCTTTTTCTGTGAGTATCATCTTCATCTTGAACTTCCAAATGTGGAAGTCATCGTCGTTGAATTTGTTGATCAGGCGAATTTTTGAAGATGTTCCTTCCATGATGAATGATCTAAGTATAGTAAACAATTTCGTATACTAGTAGTAGTTTGGAACTAAGGCTCGGATACCACTCTGTTGGGGTGCTCTTGAATATGAAGTGTTGTAAGAACTACATTTGATGAAATTAGTGCTCACTAAATGCTTTTTTAGAAGGCAAATATTGAAGAAATTGTGATTAAAATAAAGTTCAAAAGAAACATGTAGAAAGTAGTGGCACCATTTCTCAAGAGCATAAATCATAGTTGCAGTCATAGCGAATCACAAAAAAAAAACACTCTTTTTTTATATACTTTTTTAAAAAAAAAATTTGCTTATGTTATGTAGCTGAAACTATTTGAAACCCATTCAATCTAATTCCATGTGGGTCAAGTTTACGACGTACATAATTCATTTTATATAACCGAGATCTTAGCTAACTACCTGAAATTGCACCTGAAATCACTAGAAACCCATTTAGTCTAAATCCTCTATGTTTTCTCTTTCTATTGATACCCATATTGCATGTAGCTACAATTTTTCTTGGGCGAATCACAACGACCCAGCGTTTTGCAGATTGCGATCATAATTCGTTGATGCAACTATGGACTAAATAATAGAAAGCAATTTAGTTTCGTGTGTAGAATAGTAGGGCAATTCAGATCAGGATGATAAATATAGAGACACTTAGTACCATTCTTTTTATCAACAAGCAAATAGAAGCATGAAAGAGACTTAGAATAGGACAAATAAGGCCTCGAGTTAGAAGATTAGCACAATGCATGTAGAGCCAAATAGTAGCTCAATACGGTGATTGACATTGCAAAAATGGCCAAGAAAAAACATTTTGATGTTTGTGTAACAAGGTAGCCATTAGCCACATGCAATGGAAGATCAAGTACGGGCTCAGAAGTGGAAGCAACAACATAAACGTGTAACAAAGCAGCCCTATGGACTTTTGAGAAGCTTCAAAGGAAATGTTTAGCAAAAATAAGGAAAAAATCAATTGTGGAGTCAATATTGTGAAAATTATAAGGAGTAGATAATAATAATAGAAATGTGTTGAACTAAAAGATTGAAAATAACATGCCCAAGGATGCAAGCCAATCAACACCTAGAATAGTATCATAACAACAATGTTGAAATTAGCTAATAGCGGGCCATAGGGTCACCAATATGGTAAGGAACAGAGAAAAACATCAAAGTACTTTGAAAGAAATGAGAAATTTACAATTTCAACAGACATAGGTAAGTGGCAAAAATATGGGAGACAGTATGAGTTTCGAAAATAGAGTGAGTATTGCCAACATAGTAATAAATGCCAATGAATATGGTTTGCGTGGCATACGTAAGAAATGAGCAAGCCACTCGGTTGGATTAGGAAAATCAGAAAGGGTAGGAGTCTCATAGAGTTGAATCTTTGGCTCATCAAGGTCATCAACAAAATGACAATGAACAAGAGCAACGAAGAAACATGACATGGATGATTGGCAATGTTATGTACGACAACTGTCTAGTCCAGCTTGGGGTGGGATGATGGCCTTAGCTAGAGGTAGAACATTGGTTGAGAGTTGTTTAGTGCAATGTGTCAGCCTCAAATTATCTTGTGTCACAAAACTAAGCATGGACTGTTCTTGATGTAAGATTCATCGTTTATGCGAATATAGGTGGGAGTTGGTGGATGTTGCTAAGCACGTGCATCGTCAGAATGTATGTCTGGCTATGGAGATGAATGCCAACAAGAGCCAAGAGCAATGTTTGGTGGTATGGGATGCCAATTATTGTTGGAGTCTTGATTAGGGCAGTTGGTGTCGACAACTCCAGTGACTCTATGGAGGGGTGGTAACAAGATGCGTCTGTTACTTGATTGTATGAGGTCACCTTGCAGATATTGGATGGTTACTTTTGTAATAGTTGGTATCAGAGCCACCAATTTCTATGTACAAGGTGTGCTCGTTCCTATTGATGGGAATCAAGCTCTGAGATCCTACTGATAGGAATCGAGCTCTGATACCACTGATGCGGAGTGAAAGGCCGGATAGAGCCGACTTGGCAGGAGTAGCTATTGCTACTGACTGCGGTCTAATTCTCTTCCAAGCCTCAGATTGCTACTGTAGATCTGTTGTAAACATCAAACTTGTAAACAACAGATAATGTTGAATAAAACAACAGCGAGAATTTATCCACTAATAGCATCCTTCGTCAGATGAATGGCGGATGTATTATCCATGAATAGTAGCAGCGGCTCGTTGGAGTTCTCTCCCAGTCCGTCAAGGAACTGCTTGAGCCATGTAAGCTCGTTTGCCATCTTGCGGCTGCTACAACATACTCTGCTTCGCAGATGATTGCGCAGTCACGGTCTGCTTCCTGCTAATCCATATCACAGCTGCACCGGCTACTATTGTGCATCCTCCTGAGACGCTCTTGCAGTCATCTTTCAGGGATGCCCAGCTTGCATCGCTATAGTATTTGATATGGAATCCTTCATGCTGAGAGAAACACAGCCCATAATCCTTCGTCTGTTGAAGGTATTGCAGAATTCTCTTGGCTATCTTCCAGTGCGTAGGGCCTGGATTGACATTAAACTGGTTCATTTTGAAAATTGCATAAGCAATGTCAAGGCGTGTATTATCTACCAAGTACATGAGCGATCCGATTAACCTCCTGTAGGGCACGTTCTGCATGGCTTCCTACTCTTTTGCGTTCTGCGGGCAATCTTGCTTGGTCAGAACCGTTCCAGCTACCAGCGGCGTGTTAGCTCCCTTGCAGTCTGTCATTTGAAAATCATCAATGACTTTCTGGATGTATCTTGACTGGTGAAGATACAGCTTCCCTTCATCAAAATCTCTGTCAATCTGCAATCCTAGGTAGCATCTTGCTTCCCCTAGGTCTGATATTTCAAAATGTTTTGAAATATCATGCTTCACCTGAGCAATCAGCTCGTTGCTTCTGGACAGGATCAAAGTGTCATCCACGTAGACTGCTATGACTACAATTTTCCCATCCGTGACCTTTGTATAGACATTGTAGTCGGCCATCAATGGTTTAAATCCTAAGGATCTGAGAGTGTGATCCTTCTTCTTATACCACTGCCTGGCAGACTGCTTCAGTCCGTATATGCTTCTTTGCATTCGGCAGGCGTAATTTGCAAAGCATGAGCAGATGAATCCTGGTGGTTGGTCCATATAGACCTCTTCATTCAACTCGCCGTGTAGGAAGGAGGTCTTTTCATCCACTATGTGAATCTTGAGATTGTATGCTGCTGCATATGCAAATAACAAGGGTAAGGACGAATGCTTTACGACTGGAGAAAAGGTTTCAGTATAGTCAACCACCATACTTCTGAGAGAAACCTTTCGCCACCAATCTGGCCTTGTATTTTGATACGTTGCCATCAGGTCCATACTTGTATTTGAAAACCCATTTGCATTTTATAATCTTCCTGTCTGCTGGTAATGGCTCCAGATTCCAAACATTATTCTGCTCCATGGAATTCATCTCATCTTCCATCACTTTGATCCACTTGTCCTTATCTAGACAGCTGATAGCTACCTCATACGTTTGAGGTTCTCCTCCAAATCCACAGAACTTCTCTGATATAGAGGCTAAGCTATCAGGTACAAAGCTGACAGGTGCTCTTCTTTCTTGCGTGGATCTTCTTGGAGAGTGCACAGTCAGTTCGATGGCCTTGCCTTTGTCAAGTTTCTTGCCTTTGCTGACTGCTGATTCGTGGTGAGTAGCAGATGTCCTGGTGGGTACAAGATGTGCGCCTTGCTGCTC
This sequence comes from Diphasiastrum complanatum, assembly GCA_029204225.1. Lineage (NCBI taxonomy): Eukaryota > Viridiplantae > Streptophyta > Lycopodiopsida > Lycopodiales > Lycopodiaceae > Diphasiastrum > Diphasiastrum complanatum. The sequence continues at coordinate 12,129,787 of CM055097.1, read as the reverse complement.
GTCGTGTGGTGTGGTATGTGCAACGTTGGATCTACCTATCCTGTTCTGCAGATATTTGGTTGTAGCTACTGCTTCAACCCATAAGAATTTTGAGCCATCATGGATCTCGCAGCTTCCATGAGAGTCCGATTTCTCCTCTCCGCTACACCATTGTGCTGTGATGTGTAGGCTGCAGTCTTCAAGTGAAGTATGCCTCTACTGGTGCAAAACTCAGCAAAGTGTTTGGAGATGTATTCTCCTCCTCTGTATGTTCTCAGCTGCTTCACCTTCTTGTCAGTCCATGGCTCAGCCCAATTCACGAACTCTGTGAATTTGTCCAGGGCCTCTGACTTGTTGCGGATAAAGTACACGGCTGCAAACTTGCTGAAGTCGTCAATGAAAGTGAGGTAGTATTTTGAACCTCCCAAGGAAACCACATCAAATGGTCCACAGATGTCAGAGTGTACCAGTTCCAGGAGTTCTTTCGTTCTGAAAGAGTCCTTGGTGAATGGTATACGTGACATCTTGCCTTTGTTACAGGCATCACAGGACTTCAAGCATGTTGCATCTTTGATGTGGACCAGTGAAAGCTCCGCTTCGACTAGCGTTGTATAGAGCGACTGTATTCATATGATACAGCCTCCTGTGCCATGTAATATCCATCGATTCGTTGATTTGGTGAGCTTGCTCAGAAGGTACTCGGATCCTGAGGTAATACAGGTTCCCCTTTTGCTTTCCTGTCGTGACAAGCTGAGTGGTTGCAGCTTCAATCACTTCGCAGGTATCGCCTTCAAAAGTGAGTCTCAGTCCCGCATCTACCATCTTAGCAATAGATAGTAGGTCCTTCTGAAGAGTGGGCACATATAGAGTGTCATCGAGCCTTCTGTCTCTTCCTTTGGTGCTTAACCACAGTGCTCCAATTCCACTCGTGATTTCGTTTGAAATCTGATCAACAAAACATCCCACATTTCTCTTGCTTTGGAGAGTGTGGCTAGATCAAGTGTCAATAGGACGGCTACTGCCTTGTCGTTCTTCTCTCTCCATTCCCGTAGCTCTTTGCCGGTGGTTATAGACATCTCTTCTGTGCCATCAACCCAATGCCATAGACCTTTTCCTTTTTGTATGAGAGAAGTTTTCACCTTCCATGCTTGGAAGTCTGATCCTGAAGAGTCAAGGATCGTGCAGATCTTTGATGGAATGCTGCTAATGGATGCCATAGCCTGAAGGAATCAGGCAGGGCTCTGATTATCAGAAGTCGTGGCTCTAATACCACTGATGGGAATCAGGCTCTGAGCTCCTATTGATAGGAATTGAGCTTTGATACCACTGATGTGGAGTGAAAGGCCGGATAGAGCCAACTTGGCAGGAGTAGCTACTGCTACTGACTGCAGTCTAATTCTCTTCCAAGCCCCAAATTGCTACTGCAGATTTGTTGTAAAAATCAAACTTGTAAACAATAGATAATGTTGAATAAAACAACAACAGAAATTTATCTACTGATAACATGCATTCAAATATTACAGATCATACGCATCACTGAACTGGACATTGAGAAAATTGCTTCTATATCAAAATTGAATTTACAATACAATTCTTGAGCGCTGTCTGTTTCCCAGATCAGCGCGTTGGCGCGAGAGAGATGTTCTCTTCTCACGAATAGTATGACTGGCTATTGCTAATCTGTAAACTCGCTCTGGAGCTATCTCAGACTGTCTGCCTGTATTCTGTCCGTGACTGTCTGCATGTGTGTATCTGTATCCTTCGTTGATCCCAGTTTTCTGTCGTTGTCCTCTGTGAATCATCCGCCTTCTGTCCGTTGTGTTGTGCCTTCACGCTGCAGGCCTTCGCCTTTTGCTTCAAGGACATTTTTAAGATTTTAAGGGCAGTGTCGCCTTTTTGAGGACACCTTCGCTTTTTCCTGAAAAATGTGAAGGTAGGCCTGAAAATAATTTTAAGGCATTTTAGAGACAATGTCGCTTTTTCCCGAAAGGCGAAAAACTACGGCAGAAACAATTTCTAAGGGTAGTGTCTCTTTTTCTAAGGAGACAAAAAATGCGACTGTAGGACAGTGTCCCTTTTCTAAGGCTCTTTATGCTAATACTTGCTTGGTAGGTTGTTTGAAACACTAGCTGGGGAGGGAGGCGGTTGTCGATAGCTGCAATTCGGCTCTCAATTGGTACCTGTGACAACAAGGTGGAAGGGAGGTGCTTTTTTACTTCCTTGACTAGTAAGTTTATTAAAGAAATTTTTCCCCCCTATCTATTATGAAACTAAAGTCATTTTTTGTATTGTGACCACACATGATGTGATGAACGCTTTACTCATAAAATTACAGAGGACGAGGTCATGCACACATGATATTGGAGACCGATTTCTTTTGTTTGATCTAGATGGTATAGAGATTCTAGCTACTACACATGATGTTCTAGTTATGGTAGGGGTTATATGTCTAGATGGGGCTGAGGATCAATGATTTTCTTTTTGGTTTTTAGCTCGAGATCAAGTATGCTTGGATACATCATTTCATTAGTGTTCCTCCATCCTTGATACTTTTCCAAATGCTACATATGGAGCTCATATGGAGGCATACGAATATCTAGAGTTGTCAAATGATTTTGTATAAGGATTGCCTCTAGGGGATCCGGCTACAAAGCACCAATAGAAATGATTGTGGATAACCACCCAACCAACTACAAGCCAAAGATCAATCACAATAGCTTCACCCAAAGATCAATCCGCAAATAGATTCACCCAACCAACTACAAGCCAAAGATCAATCCACAATAGCTTCACCCATGAGCTGTGGTGAGTGAATGCACGAGAGAAAAGATTTTGATAATCACCGACTGAATCTAAAAGTGGGAGTAGGGTGAGTTTTTGTAGGCATATATAGCCTCCAAATGCCTAGGAATATTCAGCCCAATCCACTACTAAACTAAAAAGAAATTACCTTTGACACTCCTTTGCGTGCATGTAATTGTGTTACACCATGCATTGCTTCACATGTCAATATTGGAGTGCATGGGCCATCTCAAAGTTATTAATGACATAATTGGCCTTGATTGGAATATCAAGATGTAAGTAATAATTTGGAACACAAAAGTGTCAATATCTACATCAAGGATTACTTCAGATCTTTTGTATCGGATGTGGATATTACAAAAACCACCCCCCACCCCTTTGAACTATTTCTACTCTTAGAAATGCAAATTAGGGCAATTTTTCTTTATCTTTACTCTTTCCCAAGAATCGTCATCCTCAATCCCTTCCATCTAGTCAAGCATGTGGGCTTCCTGGAGGCGGGTTGTTGTTGACGAATTTGATAGATCTTTTTGTTGATCCCTTCCATCATTTGCCAGCGTAATTTGTTAAGGAAGGGCCTCAGGGTATAGTGATGGAGCATACTCTGCAGAAAGTCATGGGTTTTCCATAGCTCGACCATATCAACATGGAGCGCCGAAGTGAGAGCTGCCCTGTAATAAAGTCGCGCTACGTTGATGTGGTCCATCATCGGCTTCAGTCTTTAAGGGCGGATTGATATTGATGGCGACGATTGATGGGAGTCCCCGATCCCAATAACCTTTTATTTCTGCCAAAGATGCCACCAGACCGCAGTTGTTCGCAAAATATCGCGCATCACGATCGGGGTTGCCATGATGTTGTTGGTAAAAGATACGGCAATTTGTGATCATGTCGTCTGCTTGGTTGCCAGTATTCACACCTGTCAGCTTGGGCCAATAAACCTTGTTTTTAACCTTCGTGCCAGCAAACGGCTCTCAACGACCTATTGGATAATAGTAGGGATTGATGCGCATATAGACTGGTGCATCGAGATACCGTGCCATGGAGGTTTTGCTTTGCAAAAAGAGTTGATGGTGTCAGGTTGGTTGTGGATCAAGGAGTTTGACTGCTTCTTTATGGGTTTTGCAGCCATCGAGGTTCGGAAGAATGTATCCACCTCGCACCTTTGGTTGAAACTTCTTGGCAAACTCTTGGGAGATCAGCATATACTTGCTAGGCGCATTTGGAGTGATCCTATGCCTCATTGAAGGTGCTTCAATTGCCAAGGTATGTTCCTCTTGTGGATCGGGTTGAGGAGAAAGAGGTGGTGAGCGATAGCAATGCGTTGGGATTCAGGTGAAAATTGGCGTTGGATGAAGGGAAAGTTAGTGGTGTCAATGGGGTTAGAAGCGGAAGATGGGAGATGTTGTTGGGAGGAAGTACCACCAATGTCCTACAGGTTGGTTGGTGGAGGAGCTGGGACTTGAAATGTTGACCCCTGTTTTGCTACTGGAGGCCCGTGGAAACTTGCCCCATCACCACCATCTGATCCATCGTAGTGATACCCTGATTGGTGAAATTGAGAGTGCTCATGGACAGAAGGTGTCAATTGGGTGGTTGCCTTTAACTTCTCTTCCAACGTGGCAATATGTTGATTGAGGGCCTCGACGGAAGCAGTATAGGATTGTTGTAATTTGCTATGTTGCTCTATCGTGGCCTTTAACTTTTGTGCCAATTTTTGACACGCCTCCACTAGAATCTTAGTTCCTTCGAGAATAGCTGGAGTTACGAAATCTTCGAAATTGACCTGTGCCAGCTGATCCTCCAACTCACCAAAACTTGAACCTTTTCTATTCGCATCATCAAAACACGAATCATTCGGGTTCGTCACATTTCCTAAGTACCCGTACACTATGTAAACTCTCTCTCTCTCTCTCTCTCTCTCTCTCTCTCTCTCTCTCTCTCTCTCTCTCTCTCTCTCTCTCTCTCTCTCTCTCTCTCTCTCTCTCTCTCTCTCTCTCTCTCTCTCTCTCTCTCTCTCTCTCTCTCTCTCTCTCTCTCTCTCTCTCTCTCTCTCTCTCTCTCTCTCTCTCTCTCTCTCTCTCTCTCTCTCTCTCTCTCTACAACAACCCTGCAATTTTACCCTCTGAAGTTGAACGTCTGCGCAATAATCAATTGACGCAGAAGCAGGATCGACTACATTCTCTTCGTTCAAGGAACTCGACTGCATTCTCTTCGTTCTCCCACAAACTCAAAGTCTTCGGTTCGAGATCCACATCATCCACCTCCCTTGTCAGATGCAGACCACGTCACAGTTCACTTTAGTAGCTGCACTGCTTCACACTCGTTGCCTACGCAGTCATTATAACTGCCTCATGTACATATATACATAACGGCAATTCACAAAAACGATGATGAGTCAATCTGTGATGAATGCCTTTAAGTGGAGAAGAGTAAAATTGAGTTCCTGTGCAAACAAAATTGTGTCTTCATTATCTGATTCCATAGGATCAGAGATTTTACAGAGAGTGAAAGCCATTCAGAGGATAGAGATAATTATTTAATCTGTAACTAGCTAAGTAAGATCACTGCACACAGTGCAGCATTACTGTGAACCATTCTTGGGCACAGGACTGTGATCTAATCGTTGTACCTACAACTACTTAATTCAGATTCTCTATTCTTCTTTATGTGTATTGCACTACGAATCCTTTCTGATAGTTTTCTTTCTCTGTTGACGCTCACTCAATACAGAATGTCTAATATTCGAAGGTAGCATGGTTGTCTTAGTAGATGCCTAATTGTTCGCTCCTTCATGGTTGTCTTTGACACCTACAAGACATTCCTCCATTCGTTCTAAGTTAATGCTTATGCTGTAGTTTTGGTAAAGATCTTGAAAAGTTCTCTATGTTGGAGTTATCCATCCAAATAATTAATGCAAGTGTTAATGCTCTTTCCCATTTACCAGCCTCTACACATCCACTTATTTGTATGCATTATGCTTGGTTTGATGCCCTTGCCAAATTTTATCCTACATACATATCTAACATCAAAATGGCTACTGATATACACCAATGCTATCACGAATTTCATGAATGCCAAGGTGTTTTTTCTTAATTTAAGTTTTGTCAAGCATTCAAGTAGTCCCATATTGGAAACTAGCTGCTTGTTGTTACTATAATCCTTCCGTATCCTCGAAAAATTTAGTCCAGTTTCCTATCATCTTCATCTTTCGACTACTACCAAAGTTAGTGATATTTTTCACGTCAATTTACTTCATAGTTCCCTATTTCCTAGAGAACCTCATGAATCCACGTATCCTTCTGATACTGACCTTTTCCCTTACCTTCTTGCTGATGTGCTCCAGGTTCCTGTTCAACAACACTTTCACCACAAATTTGTCCACTTTCTAATTCAATGGGATGGTCGCCCTATTGACAAACCCACATGGCAAAACGTGCAGATTTTTTAAAGTAGGATCAACCACACACTTTTGTACTATTCGGAAAGATCCTAGTAATATTGTTGTTTTTGATGTTCTTGATGTTATTGTTCTTGTTTCAGATATATTAGATATTCATGTTGCCACCACCAATGATGCTCCACCTACACAACTAATTACCTACTAAAATATGTTTATTGCTACTAGAATGACATAAAAAAATTTGTGCAAAAGCACAAGCTTTATGGTACTAAAAGCAAGATTTTGCAGTTGTAGGGGGTTCACAGCTTTGGAGTGACTGGTAGCACAAAATGTTGACCCAGGAAAAAAACTATAGTGGTAGAAAACGTTATATCTGGAAAAAATTTAAACATCCAAATTTAGGCCATAGTTTCCAGGCAACATTGAGTAGTCAATGACAACATTCACTTCAATCTACAAGATGGTATTGATGTGTGGGATATTATGATGCATCAAACAAAACCATAAACTTGAAAGTTGAAATATCATGCACCATAGAAGGATGTACAAATAACTTTTTTTCATAAAAAAATAAACTATTTGCACAGTAATCACGTGCTTCAAAAAGAACAGATTCAAGCAAATATATTGGACTATCTCCATGAGTATTGCTTTAGTTCATCAACCTATTTGGAGCCCAACTATTGTACTGCTTTCTTTCTAGCTCTGATTCTGGTGGTCATGTTGATATTAGCAAGCACAATTCTATCCTTATGCTTATGCTTAGTGGATTAATCAAATCATCTGCCTAGATGTACTATTTTCTAGTATTGAGTAATAGCCACGGAACGAAATTTCTTCTTATCAATGGTAAAAAGCTCAAGGATTCACTAAACCATCCGAAAGTAACCGTGAATCCTATTTTGGACTTATCAGTTCCAAGGCATTTAATGCCCATGCTTCGACATGAGCAAAAGGTTCAACAGTTACAATTGTGTGAACATGGAAATCATTGTCCTTCAGCAATCAAAATGAAAGGATCTAGTGATGCTATAGGTTAAGAAAGAAGTGCCCCAACAATAAGCATAGAAGTAGGCAATCTGCAATTCCTCACACCACAACATGATAGCAACTACCAACCATCTATAAATCCAACATTAAATGGATGGAGAGAGAGAGAGAGAGAGAGAGAGAGAGAGAGAGAGAGAGAGAGAGAGAGAGAGAGAGAGAGAGAGAGAGAACCTGGGTAACTAGAGCATACAATGGCAATGTGCTGTAGCTGCATAAGACTTGCACAATGACCCTAGTCAAAGCACAAAAGTGAGAGCAGAACAGTCGACTTAATGAACCAAAAAACATCAATGCAATATGTGAATGTCTACACTTGTTAGTAGTTCAAGTTGACATCTTAGTAAACCAACTGGACATCAATGTGATTAAGTTGTCTCTTTGGATATGGCACCTTCTCCTTTGCAAACAGAGAAGCTTTGTGAACCTTTTCTTTTGCTCTCTAGATATACCCCCCCCCCCAAAAAAAAAAAAAAAAAACAAAATCATGGTATCAAAACCCCTTCTATCCCCAAGCTCGCTATCAAGCATATGGCACACCCATTTTGACCAGAATATTCTTCCTTTTTCGCTCTAAAAATGCTTTGACCTCGTAGTGGGCTCATGGTGGATGTAGACTTTAAAAGTTATTTGCTGGTGAAATAGTGAGCTACATCCACAGGTATCAGAAATCGATAAGTGTTATTTTGCAACAATGAACGATTTTAACAAACACGTTGATCCTAGAATCGCTATCTTCTCTAACTGCTGCTCACGTTAATCCTTAATCTCTAATGCTTTGTTAAAAACCACGTTATCTATATCCACATAGAAAACAATAATAAAAAACAAAATACTAATAAACTTCATATAGATATTCACATTTGCATTTCTTTTACAAAACCTTTGGAAAATATCTATTTATCTTCTAGCACCATGCTTGTGGCAACTGCCTAAGTCCATACAATGTTTTCTTAAATTTGCATACCAAATTCTCTCTCCTCCTAACCACATAGCGTTCAGGCTTGTCCTTGTTGATTTTTTCCTCAAGATCTCCACTTAGAAATTCAATCTTGATGACATCCGTCCAATGCACTTCCAAGTTTTCACAACAAGTGTAAGTATTGTTTAAATTGAAGCCAGTTTTGCAATGAGAGAGAAGGCTTCATTGTAGGCAACACCTATCTATGGATACCCTTTTGCAACTTCTAGTGCTCAATAGTTCCATCAACCCCGTATTTCACCTTGAATGACTATTTGTAGCCTACCTTTCATCAACCAAGTGGAAGAAAGACGATTGTTGTTGTTCATGATAGGTCCACCATGTTTCACGCTTTGTGAGGTTATATGCATGCAGGGAAATCAGTAACTTAAAATGTATGTGTACTTGATTTGCTATTAAGGGTCCCTCTTAAGCGCCTTTAGACTAGCATAGATGAGCATAGGGTCTTTTTTTTATCATTTTCGTAATTATTAGTCTAATGATTATGAGCACCTGCGTAGGAGATGCTAAATAGCTTTCCTTTGTAGGAGAACTTGCACGCTAGTCTTATGTTGATTGTATGGCTTTTCATTGTGTGCGATTACTATTTGACCAACATGGCATTTATTTGTGATCTATGAGCATAACACACTACAAAAAGAACAGGATTACCCTACCAAAGACAAGATCATTGTTGCCCAATCATAGTCAAAGAGCCCCTTAATTATGATAGTTAAAGGGGACAATTATGTGTACAAAGGTCAATTCAAAGTACCCCACGGCACAGGTGTCGTGGTGTTACGAGCTCGTAACCAGTGCCGAACCCTAGAGAACACAGATAGGTCAGATACCACAGTCAGGGTCGTGTCCAGCGTACATGACCAACAGGGCAAGACAGTGTGAGTAGTGTGCCCCAGCACGGTCCATAGCCACGGCGGTCCTAACACAGCCTAGGGACCCTGTCAGCAGGATAGGGCTCCCAGTTGGGTCCCGACGTGCAGTCGGCCACGTCAGTGCCACGTGGCCGACACTTGGCAGTAGCATGCTACCAGTCCTCACACTGGGCTAGGAGGGGCTTACTCTATATCAGGGAGTAGGCAAGGTTGGGTGGATCAGTGAGTGTTTGCCCTACTGTGGTGTTAGGATCTATTACACTGGTATCAGAGCCATCTCCATCCTAGGGAGTTCAGGAGCAGCAGTAGAGAAAGCTATCAGAAGATAGGAAGTGTTTCTCAGATTCTCAGAGAGGAATAGAGGAGGAGGATTGTTGTAGATGCAGCCTTCAAACCTTTGAAATTCACTGAGAAATTACAGTAGTAAGGAGTCAAATTCCATGTACAGGTAACTCGCTGGAAGGGCAGCTATCCATCACTGATTTCAGAGATCTTTTTTAAAAGATTTCCAGCGGAAATAGAGTAGGAAATAGCAAGTAGACCCATCGCTGTACATACAGGGATCTACTTCTGTTTTCAAAGTGCAATTTCAGTAGAGCTGAGCGGATTTCAAGCTGAGATTTCCCAACAGGGTCAGCGCTGCCAATACTTCTGAGTTTTCAGATTTCTGACAAATTTTTGGGCCCTAACTTGGAAGATTTGGAGCAATAGTACTTCGAACAAATCAGCGAGTAGGGGACTTCTGAAATTTCAGAATTTAGAAGTGCTTTCGGAAGTCAAATTTGCCTTCTTGTGGACAGATTGGGGTGCTGTCAGACTAGCGAGCTACTATCCTCAGAGAACCGGGAAATTTGGCACCGTTTTGAAGCTTCAAACTGGCATTTTTCGGGACAACAGGTCTGAAAGCAGTGGAGGAAGAGCTGAAAGGGCTTTTCTTGATTCTCTCTGTGGAAGTACAGTCCTCAGAAACAGCTAAGTCATCTTTCCTTTTCCTTGTACAGTTGTAAATCAGTCTTTTAGACTTTTTTTTCCTTCAGAAGTTAAGGTAACTCTCTTTCAGTTCCGAAGATGACCACTCCTCAGGAACCTGATCAACCCCAGGAGAGAGGCTTCGACGAACTTGAAACAGAAGCCTTGGCTTACAGAAAAGGGAAGGAACCCATGGAAGTGGAAGAACAGGAACAGTTCGCCGAAGAACTCGATGAACTGGTTACCAAGGAGCAGTTTCTCCAATTGGTAACAGAAGTGGATGAACTGAAGTTGGCATTAGCCAATTTCAAGTCCAGTGTGGACGACTCGTTCGCTGAACTCAAAAGCTTGATTTTGAGTTCCGCAAAAGGAAGCCTTCCCTCCACTTCTCAGTTATCCCCTTCTCCCACTTCCATCAGTTTCGGGTGAGACTTTACGATCTCACCCCAATGTTTTAAAAGATTTAAAGCCTCCTACTTTTAATGGGGAAGAGAAGGATAGAAATGCAGATATTCTACAAACCTTCCTCAGCAAATGGAAGAACAGTCATGCTCTTAAACAGACCCCTGACCATTTGCAAGCAATTGAGGCCAGTCTTTCCTTAGGGCCTATGGCCTATAAGTGGTGGTTAAATCTCCAGGAGACTGGGCAGACTCCCCGGTCATGGAAAGCTTTTGAAGAAGCTTTCCTAAGAGAATTTCTACCAGAAAATGAACTGGATAGAGCCTGGGAAGCCTGGGAAAGAACAGTAATGGATAAATCCCTCATCCAATATATCTCGCAGTATCGAGAAGCAATTTTAAAGATTAAAAATATGGATGACTATCAGAAAATCAGGGGATTTGTCCGTGGCCTCAAAGATGAATATAAAGTAGAGGTCCAGAGAAACTCGCCTACTACCCTTGAGCAAGCTCTCAGATATGCTCAAATCTATGATGATTCAGTGGGTAGGAAGAAGGCGAGACAACAGCCACTTTCTGAGCAGCCTTCTCAGAAAGACTTTCAATTTAAAAAGAAATTTTTAAAAAGAAAGAAAGAAGACAAATTTAAAAGTGAAGCTCCTCAGAAACGCCCTTCACTCATACAGCCCTTAAAACCAGATGATTTTGAGAAAGCCAAACAAGAACGTTTGTGCTTTGTGTGTATGGGCAAGGGACACACAGTCAGACAGTGTCCCAAGGGGCCTTTCACTAAAAAAGATAAGAAAGATAAAAAACAGGTTCATCTTTATCAGATTGTATGTTTCCCCAGTGACTCGGCAGCTTCCGAGATCAAAGTGTATCATGAAGACCATGAACACTGTTGCCAGCTGACCTCTGCAATGCTAGCGAGACCCTTCAGCTTTGGGCCGCATGACCTAGTACGTATGCATGGGAAAGTTGGTAACCAGTCAGTAAGAGTCATGGTTGATGATGGGGCAACCCATAATTTCATCAACCACACCCTGGTTAAAAAGCTTAAACTACCAGAAGTACCTAGTCAGCATAGGTACATAGTTTCATTAGCTAAGGGTGAAGATAAAAAAATATGGGAAACTATGGTAAGTAAGTTAAATCTTGGTATTCAGGGGTACCAAGATGAAATAAACTTTCAGATAATGCACCTGGATCGAACAGACATTGTTCTCGGGAGAGATTGGCTCTACAGTTTAGGACCTTCCCTCCACATAAACTATCAGGAGAACACCCTCAGCTTTCAACATAAAGGCCGAGAGATCCAGTTGCATGGGGAGCATGATGTTCCCAACAGCCCTATGGTCTGCAGTTCAGAGCTCTGTCAGCTAATCGGAGACGAAGACCATCAGGTATTCTTATGTGACTTTCAGTTTATTCCTGAAGTTTCTATTTCCAGTTCTATTCAGCAGAAAATCAGTAAATTAGAAACTTTACTGTCTAAATTTAAAGATGTTTTTCCTGAAGATTTGCCACATGGTTTACCACCTAGCAGAGAGGTAGATCATGTAATAAACCTAGTACCAGATATAGCACCTGTTTCTAAACCTCCGTATCAGGTCAGCTGAACAGAGGATGAAGAAATAACTAGGCAGTTAACAGACTATCTTGGGAAAGGCCAAATTCAGACCAGTAGTTCACCATGGGCCTCACCAGTCCTATTGGTGAAAAAGAAAGAGGGGTCTATGCGTCTTTGCGTAGATTACAGAGCCCTCAATAAAGTCACAATCAAGAATAAATACCCTATGCCTCGGGCAGACGAGTTGTTTGATCAACTCGACGGGGCTAAGTTTTTCAGCAAAATAGACCTCAGATCGGGATATCATCAAGTCCGTATAAAATCGGAAGATGTCTCGAAAACAGCTTTTAGGACTCGTCACGGTCATTATGAGTTTAAGGTGATGCCATTTGGGCTCACAAATGCTCCAGCTACCTTTATGACCTTGATGAACAGTGTCCTCAGACCATACTTGGGTAAGTTTGTAGTCGTAATTTTAGATGACATCCTCGTTTACAGCAAAACGAGGAAGGAGCATCTAAAACACCTCAGAAAGGTGTTTCGACTGCTCAGAAAGCATAAGCTTTATGCTAAACAATCCAAGTGTGAATTCTTCGTTGAAGAAGTAACATATTTGGGTCACATTATCTCTTCAGATGGGATTAAGATGGACCCAAATAAGGTTAAAGCCATACTCAGTTGGCTGAGACCTCAGAATATTTTGGAACTTCAGATCTTTCTTGGTCTGGCGGGATATTACAGACGATTTGTCAAGGAATATGCTCAGATAGCAGTTCCTATGACAAATCTTCTTAAGGGGAAGGGAAAGGAGTTCATTTGGGAGTCCGCACAACAGGAGAGCTTTGATGCTCTCAAAACAGCCTTAGCTACAGCACCAGTTTTAAAAGTCATCGACCCCAATCAGCCATTTGTGGTCGAAACAGATGCTAGTGACTTTGCAGTAGGTGCTGTGCTAACTCAGGGTGGACGACCAGTTGCGTTCGAGAGTAAAAAACTCGAGCCAGCTCAGACTAGGTACAGTGCCTATGAAAAGGAACTCTTTTCTATAGTCCATGCCCTTAAGATTTGGAGGCATTATTTGTATGGTGCCAACTTTGAGGTCCTGACAGACCATGAGAGTCTCAGATACCTTTGCAATCAACCTGAGCTTAGAGGTTGGAAAGCTCGTTGGGCAGAGTTGATGCAAGAGTTTGACATGTCTATCAGATATAGGCGTGGAAATTTCAATACAGTAGCAGATGCCCTTAGCAGAATGCCTATGATAAACGAGCTGAGTTTTTCTCAGATTCGTAATGAGTTACTCGAGTCCTTGAGAGGGAAATGCCAGCATGATGCATTCTTCTCTATTATCTGGAACTCAGTCCAGAACAGACAGTTACAGACTCCAGAACCAGTTCCCGGGGCTGGTGCCAGTTCATCCAAGAATACGGCAGCTTCCGTTGAGGATGATGATGAGTCCGAGTATACGTCGTCAGATGACGTTGAGGATTCTGAGCCTGTATTACCCAAGCAAACCCCAGTGGTTGAGGGTTAGTTGACTCAAGGATTCAAATGGAAACAGTATTCCATTCAGGATGAGTACTTGCTCTATAGAGATAGAGTATGTGTCCCCAATTCAGAGGATTATAGGCAGCAGGTCCTATATGAATGTCATGACAATCCTAGCGCGGGACACCCAGGCATACAGAAGACCTATGAGCTTCTTCGTAGGCAATTTTTCTGGCCCAGTATGAAAAAGGACGTCCACCAGTATGTAACCAGTTGCCAGAAATGTCAAGTAAATAAAGCAGAGCGTTTAAAGGCAGGAGGGTTGTTGCATCCTTTAGAAATACCAGCTGGTAAATGGGAGAGTATCTCCATGGATTTTATAGTAGGCCTGCCTAAAACCCAAAAGGGTAATGACGCTATATGGGTCATAGTTGACCGTCTGACCAAAATGGCTCATTTTATTCCGACCAAAACAACCGTTAGAGCTCCAGAGTTAGCAAGGTTGTTTGTGGACGGGCTATTTAAATTGTACGGTCTACCTTCCGGCATAGTCAGCGACCGGGACAGTAAGTTTACTGGAAATTTTTGGAGGGCAGTATTCCATCATCTCCATACTAAACTTAATATGAGTACCATTGACCATCCACAGACGGACGGTCAAACAGAAAGGGTAAATCAAGTGCTGGAGGATATGCTTCGTGCATACGTCAGCAAGAAGCAGAATAATTGGGAGGAGTATCTCTCGATATTAGAGTTTGCTTACAACAGTACCAAACATTCAGCTACGGGATACAGCCCATTTATGCTGATGTACAGTTTTCAGCCACGCTCACCCACAGCTGTAGGGTTTAAACAAGAAAAAGTTGAGGCAGCCAGAAACTTTTTAGAAGACCTAAACCAGATGATAGAACATGCTAAGCGTAGCATTAGACAATCCCAGGATCGAGCCAGGCATTATGCAGATCCACACAGACGGGATGTGCAGTTCTCCACTGGTGAGAAAGTCTACTTGAGAGTCCCAGTTGACTCTAAAACCCTCAAATCAGGAGTGTGTGCTAAGTTGTCTCCAAGGTATTGTGGTCCCTTTACCATCAGTAGGAGACTAGGCGAGGTCACCTATGAACTAGAACTCCCACACAGCAGTAAGGTTTTTCCAGTCTTTCCTGTAAGTCAGTTACGAAAAGCCTTAACCAGATCAGACAATCTGGTAGGGGACAGTGTTCTAGTTCTCCCATTGGATCCTCAACAACCTCCACATGAACCAGAGGAGATTCTTGACAGTAGAGAGACGCAGACTCATCATACTCTATACCGAGAATATCTGGTTAAGTGGAATGATCAGCCTGTTGAGAATGCCACTTGGGAAAGAGGCAGCGTCCTTCGCAAGATTTTTCCAGACTTTGTCTTAGAGGACCAAGACGGTTCTTAAGGGGGAGGGAGTGTTACGAGCTCGTAACCAGTGCCGAACCCTAGAGAACACAGATAGGTCAGATACCACAGTCAGGGTCGTGTCCAGCGTACATGACCAACAGGGCAAGACAGTGTGAGTAGTGTGCCCCAGCACGGTCCATAGCCATGGCGGGCCTAACACGGCCTAGGGACCCTGTCAGCAGGATAGGGCTCCCAGTTGGGTCCCGACGTGCAGTCGGCCACGTCAGTGCCATGTGGCCGACACTTGGCAATAGCATGCTACCAGTCCTCACACTGGGCTAGGAGGGGCTTACTCTATATCAGGGAGTAGGCAAGGTTGGGTGGATCAGTGAGTGTTTGCCCTACTGTGGTGTTAGGATCTATTACACGTGGGGTCCAGGTGCCGTACCGCCGTGGTACGGCACTTGTTTCTTTTTCTTTTTTTTGGTTTTTTCATTAAAAAAACAGGTGCCGTGGGTGCCACCTGTACGGCACCCACGGCACTTGGAACTTTGGGTCAAATTATCCTCGTTATGGCATAGTCAAACCAACCGTAGGAAGAATCTCATGTTGAAAGCACAAGGCAATGAATGGACACATGCAGAGACATCTAATATTTGAAGAATGAAAATTGCACCATACACAAAGTTCATGTTCCAAATTTGGACGAAAATACACAAGTTCTACCATGTCATCATCTGCCCTTAAGGGCAAAAATAGCACACAACTCTTCCAACAACCTTAGCATCCCTTATTGTGCTAAAAGTTAAAACTATCAAATCAGAAGTTAAGACAATAGAAAATATACAAATAAGAGTGAGCTGTGAGAATTTACTTTTAATAATGAAATGTGCATCAATAACAAAAATGAGAGTTTGCTGGAGCCCTGTGAAATTCAATTAGATGATTTGGGTGCCTCTATCTCTTAGGAACATAAATAACAACATCATAAACTACAGATAGTATAGCTTTCCAATTCCTTTCATTTCAACAAGATCAAGTTTCTGCAACTGAACTGGTTCTTACAAAATATTATGAACACTCTTCCTAATAATGTGATTTTCAAACATTAAAAGCAGGGTATCTAACAGTTACTGCAGAAGGAGAGCAGTTATGACATACCCAATTACCAGACGCACAATCACAAGAACGTGATTGTCCATGAAACATGTGCTAAATCCAAATGTTGCCTGCAGAGAGATAGTACGAACTCAACAGACACATTATAGAGTTTTATTAAGCACTGCAAATGCCAGAAATGCAATCGAAAGGTCCTGTCCACGAGAAAATTTTGAGTTCAATCCTATCTACAAATATACATAAAACATAGAAATTAGTAACTTACCCAATTCCAAATGAAGAAAGTGAGTTCAAAAGCATTCTGCCATGCCAGCATAGAAGTTAAAATAAAAAAAATTCTCTCTATGCTAAAACTTTCCAGCACATGTCATCTATCTTATGAAAATATATGTTTTTCTGTTCTCCAAGACCATAATATAAATGATGGCATGTTCTCGAGAGTCAATTCGAATGACTATTAGTGCACACTGCATACCAACACTGAGATATCATACCTGGAAAAGAACAAAATGTAGTAAAGGTAGGATTAGTTCTGGATGGTGAAACCAAAAGAGTTCATCTCGTGGCTGTACACTACCACCAGATGCCATCTCATTTTGGGCACTAGCAATTTCAAATGCTAAGGTCGTTATGATGTGCTGGAGCTTTGTCCCAATCACAAGGACCAGCTGTGACAAAATTTTCATAGGAATATATCACAGTACAGTCACTGTTACCATGCTCACATGACACTTAAGCAACAACAACATGACCATTAACAATCTGGACCTGAAAACTGTAGAAACTCTATCTTGCACACAATGTCAGTCCCTTTTAAAACTCAAACAAGTGTTATTAGTAATGCACAGAAAATGAGGTTCAAATGCTCACAATCAACGGGATGAAAGCAATCCAAAAGTAAGTATGCCAACCTGCAAAAAGATCACACAAAGGCATTAGATAGATTGAGGAAGTTTTGAAGTTCAAGGAATTAATCACAGGATAAAATAGCTTGCAGCAATCATGAAAAGAATCAAACAGATGAATTTGTCACATGCTAAGCTGAAACGCAATGATATTGTAACTGGCAATATGATTTCTGAAATTGCTAGGACAAAGCATGTCAAAAAAAGTTATCAATTTACAACACAGTAGTAGTACTAACTACATATTGCAGCAAATTCAAATAGCATTAGGTCAACATGAACTGACATCATCAAGTGACTCGGCTAATATTGTCAGAGTACTGACCTTTGACATTAAGTAGAAGAAAGATGATCAAAAAGGCCCACAAATAGCCCCTGAAATAGCCCAATATCAATCTGAACAGTTATTGTTTTGGAAGAACTTGGAAACATATCGAGTGTAAACATTCAAAAAAAGAAGCTGGTAAAGGTAAGTGTCTTAAGAATCAGTAAAGACCATGAAAACCATAAATTATATGGCCTTTTTCACTCAAAATGTCAAACATGAATCGTAAAAATTTCTTTGAACTGATAGCGAAACTGCTTCAGGACATTATGAAGCTCAAATTTTCATAAAAATTGCCTGCATCCTTTATTTAGGCATTTGGTACAATGCATAGAAAGTTAATAAAGAAGCACTAAGCTGATGTGGTGATAAGAATCAGATGAAAGGTTGTCTTCTGCCAGAATATAGGTAGCATGACCTGGAAATCAAGAAAAAAATTTAAATCTAAAGGCAAGCAAAAAGCATACTAACCTGATACCCACAACTCTCTTGAAGTCATCTTGCAGAACACGGTTCACATACTTGTGAAAATCAAATTTTGGATTAGTCTTATGATTCTGCAATTAAAACCAGAATATTAAAGATGGTGCACCTAGATAGTCATCTACTTGTGGGTGACTGAAGAGCAGTTCTACATAAAGAACTGTCATCATACAATGATGCAAAAGCAGGTCCACATTAAAAGATCCCAACAAATTGTCCTAGTTTTATGACGCCAGATAATCAGGTTAGTATATTTCATCAATCGAAGAAACAAAAAGTGTGGTAACATTGGTTAATGAACTAACATTGATGAAGCCCATTCGAAGGGTTAAGTAGTCAGCCCTTGTGACAGACCTGCCAAACTGTCGAAGAAAGGAGACCTATATAACACAAACCAATATTTATCAGTTTAAATCTTCTTGTATTCTAAATGAGCTTTTCATGCTCTAACTGGTGAAATATCCTAGCAGAAATTTTCAATAACCTGACCCATATATATACAAAGGTCTCTCAAAGCATCATTTTCATCCTACAGACAAGGCCCTAGAATTCTCAGAAAAATGAACAAGACCGGAGTGCTTAACGCTCTATTGCACCGATGAAGATGTTCTAATGAGCTGATTCACTTTTGTTTCTCAAGAATCTGAAAAACAGAACAAAGATAAAGTTGAAAGAACATATAGATACTGGACAATTCAACAAGTCAGAGAAGGCATAAGGAAATTAATCCAATGCCCTTTAAACTTGCCTTGACAGTCACTGTAATTTTTGTTTCGATACAGGATATCAGAAACAAAGGGCCCTACGCACACTTAATCATACAACCTTCTTCACATCCTAAGGGGTTTCACTGATCTTATTCAAATGTTACACAGGCAGTGATTAAAAGAGACTTAAAAAGCTTACTGACTTCAACAAATAAATCCAATGTTACTCAGGCAGTGGATACACAAAGACTTAAAGCTTACTGACTTCGACAAATGAATCCGAAATAATTCTAGTTCTGCTTCTCAAGAGCCACATAGACAGTCTAAAGAACTTATGTTTTGCATAAAGCTCATCCACATCAACTTACGGACAAGATGTTGAGTAGAAGAAAGTATCGTTCAATTACCTTATATCCTCACTCTGATTCTTCTGGACATGAGTGATTTGTAGAACGAAGGGCTAGTTATGAGAAAATCATTCAAAGAACAAACATAAAGATACAATACCACAAATACTTATTTATTCCTTGAAACGAATCAAACGTACTTCTATCAAAATTAGCACAATGAATATCTTCAATGCCAGTTGGAATCTAATTTATAAAAGTTCAATTCAATGGTGATCCATTGGAAAATTCCAAAACAAGTCCATCAATTCCGGTGAATCCTCACCCTATATCATCAAAAATATGAGAAGGTTGGTTTTTTGACATCTATTGTTGATTTCTTAAAAATTTATTTATGTGCACCGGATTTCACAATTAAGAGAGCTCATTTCACGACTCACCTACTCAACAACTCATTCCAACTTGTCGCAATGATGATTTCTTTAATCTATGATGCTCTAGTAATCTAACATTACAAAAAATATCATCATTAATATTTAATCACAGAAATAACCTCATAAGAGAATCGATTTCCCTGAATCCAAATTGTAATAGAGGATAAGCAGATAAGCTGTGACTTTCCCTAATATACTAACCAAAGATTAATGTTCTCATGGTCTTACAACAATGTATGAATCCAACCACAGAATCACATAGTGCCAAGTAATCTAATGTACAAGTGTAACTAAAAGCACCCATTTTCTCCTCCTTTAGACTGGATGCATAGCGTTATTCAGACTTTTACACAAGCTGTTCATTCATATAAAACGTCTCAAAAATGAAAAATAGGAGACATTATATAGAAGGATCATCCAAGCACTCCAAAGCTCATCTTGGCCAAGTCTCAAGAGATTCATATTTCATCCTATCTCATTAATGATTAAAATGGTGTCTTAAGCTTGGTTTTGATTTTCATACAGAAAATCCCATAGGTGGATTCAATAAGTTATTTCTCTTTTCCAATATGCAACTGCAATACTAGCAATGCTAGGCAGAGCAAAAAACTTATAATACATAATCGATTTAAACATGAGTCTCTAGAAAACTACTCGAAGATATCAAATTTCCGTAACCATATTAATATTATCCTCTGATCAAGACTAGATTCTTGTATCCAATGTCCAAGCACAAATCTAGTCTTCATCATACAAACCCAAAAAAAATTGTGCATACATGAGGTTAAGGAAAAATCTAAGAAAACAACTCTTTCATTCACAACTTATTTTCTAAACACATGCCCTAAAGCAAGATCCAGTTAGGAAACCAGCATAACAGCCCTTGGATTGAACCAAAACAAACCATACCAATGTTGACACCACCATTAATTAAAACTCCTCATATAGTGCATGGCCATGGACTCGTGAGTCATGGCCCTCACGATCTTCATGAGTCCATGGCCCTCACGATCTTCCTAAGGGCATGACCTAATGCATGTCTTTGATGGCACAATATGATGGCCGTCCAAGTGTAAGGCTTCACAGCCAACATGTTGGCAATTTACATCCATCACCCTACTCACTTGAAGACGCTGCCCATTCCTTAACATAATTCATGCAAGCAGTTTGCATGCACATCAATATCCAGATTGTGACAAATAGGTTGTTCGAGGTAGCTTTTCCTAAACCAGAAGCCACATCATGTCACGTCAATATCAAGCAAGGTTGATATATGATTGCTCTTGACGTCTTGAATCAGATGCACTCTTATTTTGAAAGCCTTAATGGCATCAATCATCGATGTCCTCCAAAAGGATGTGGTTGATTATCTCAGTTAGAACACCAAAGAGACTTAACAACAATATTTGTTATTGATCCCGAAATCATAAAGCTTGCCAAGGTCAAATACTGAAGTAGAAGAGTACACATCTAGCTGAAACTTTATTGAGCAAAATATAGTGGCAAGTATGCTAGAAGTTGCCAATGGCATGCAAAACCATATTATAAATGAAATACTAGGAAGCACAATAACCACTAATTCTTGCATATGAAAGCAATAACTAATGCAAACATTGTGAAAACTGCACGAGTATGAATGTATTGAAATACTTGCCATCCAACTCAGTACTACTGATGAACTCCAGGGCCGTTTAGCATGCTTTTGCACAAACTCAGGCCCTAAGATTGCTGGATGAACAAACAATAGATGAGTGAACACATAGGATCATTCTTTTGAATAACCCAGAATAGGACTGGATCTTTAGCAAAAGTATGCTTTGTAACTAAATTCACTTTGTACCTTCGATATAATCAAACTGTTCTGAACGGGCCTCCTTTTCCCAGGTATTCCATGAGTGTACCTAGAAATACACCATTCAGTTGACATGTGTGAGGTGATTGATAACAATCACAACAAGCTGAAAAGGCAGTGACTCAAAGACTGTCCCTTAGTGCCTCGTTGTTAATGGCATGCTTTCATCAATAGTGTTGTGAAAGTCAACTATACTTAGACATGCTTTGCTTTGCTCCTGGGCAATTAACAGATACGGACATAAAAAAGCTTAGCCTTCAATTGTACTTTTGACAAAGTATGAAATCTGTTTTCGCAGTATGTCCGTCCTGTATGCCAATACATATACCTTAATTCTTCCAAGTAGCATGGTCAGACAGCTGTAAAATACGTGAAGAACTGCCATAGCAAAAATAAATATGTGGAGCTGATGTAGAGCCTCAACAGATAAAAATGGAACCTTTCCCTGTCAATAAAAATGTAAAACAGCTTAGAGTTTCTTCGTGACAACAATTTGTGAACTATGATTACATTTATATGAGAAATCATCTGAACTTATATGAGAAATCATGTAGGTATGTATGTGACAACCAAGTTTTAAAAACACAGCTCCGTTATGTTAAATAACCAGAAAATTTCAGTATGTCTCAACTATCTTTTTTTAGTTCTACAGCTATCTGTGCCAAGATTTTGCAGACAGTTTGATCGATGAGCTTTTTGAAATCTTTTGTCTTGCTGCATGTTTTAAGGCTACTTTGGAATCTAATATTGCCTTGTCTATTTACCCTGGAAGTGTTAAGAGCTCACAGAACAAAAGCTCTAAGCAGCAAACTGAATTATTGGTATGGTATCAACAGGCTCTTTGATAAGTATGCAAATCAACAGCCTATAGTGCTGTAACAGATCAATTACGAGGTCATGCTAGCTTAACTGTTATTCCGCAGAAGCTTGAAAATCACTTAATGACGAATCATTTTTCAGATGCTATTTCTTGCTCAGTAAGTATTGAGTTCTTCTTACAATATTTAGGGGTTTGAACATTGATGAACTCTTAACAGCACAAATTTAACTGTTTTAATAGATTTAAACTCCAATCTGCAATGCCTATAGTCTGAAAGAGCAAAAGCATAAGCAGCAGACTATGAAAAGGAATAGATTAAGCAACCAATTCAACATTTCAATGACAGCATTCGACTCTTCGTGCTTAGCTTGAGTGGATTGCTGCATCTTACTTTCTCGATACATGTAGAAGATGTGCTGGCTGATAAAAGAATCCGCCCAAGTGAAGCCTGCCCTTCGGTTAAAATTTTGTGAGTTAAAAGTTTTCGAGCAGGACCTTCTGGTGCTGCGAATCCTTCAGATCCATATGAAAAGTATTCTGCTTTATTCAATTTGCAAGGGAGCATATGGTTTACATAGCTACGGGGCATACAAATTCCAACGACAACGGGCTGGAAAACTGTCAGCAGAAGTGAGATGAATCCCAACAGCATGAGCTCTGCAGAATACCGACAGCAACGTTACTAAATACTACTCTCTCTCTCTCTCTCTCTCTCTCTCTCTCTCTCTCTCTCTCTCTCTCTCTCTCTCTCTCTCTCTCACACACACACACACACACACACACAGACAACGTCAGTTTACGTTAGAAAAGAGGGAAAGAAAATGTAGTATTTGAAATAAGTAGCAATTAGCGTGGATAACCTTCTTTCATTTTGTCGAGTGCCCGGTTCAAGGATTTCAGATCGCGCCCCCTTAACCACTGCCGTGTTTAACCAATGAACATTAAGCGCTCTCTCTCTCTCTCTCTCTCTCTCTCTCTCTCTCTCTCTCTCTCTCTCTCTCTCTCTCTCTCTCTCTCTCACCGTAGCTATTAATCTGGAGTTCACAGGCTGCTTTTGATTACACAATACCTTACAAAAAAATACATGCGCATAACTTTACACGTAAACTCAACAATGAATCATGCCCTCAAGATGAAGCATGCACATTAACACGCGAATAGCAAGAAGCGAGGAGATGTATCCTACTTTTCCCACGTAGTGAATTCCTCGCTCTGCGGCAAGCGAAGCAATCACAAAAATGGCACACACCAGCGCAATAGCCCACGTTGGAGAAAGCTCCAAGGACCCCTGGTCTATGGTAGCCATCTCTCGCTCTCTCTGATCGGTAGCTTCTGCTTTCACTGTTTCCACTGAATTTTCCTGCACTAGTCACGATTCAGTGCGATGACCTGACCAACCATACCCGTGCCTTCTTTCCTTGCCTTAAATTGGAATTATCAGCTTGTCAGTATAATCCGATGTTCTGATCAACCACAACTATCTCATGTACATTTTTTTGCTACAGCTGCATTTCTCGATTCCCAGCACCATCTTTGGTTCCATCCGAATGAATCCTCTGTCAGTACGATAACCCAGAGCTGCGGTCTTGGGAGGCGTCTCTACGCCAATCAGCAAAATTGATTAGGGAACGGCATCGTAATTCGAGAAGTCAAAACGTGGGAGGCATATATACACTTATTCAGAAAATGGACCGCAAATATGCTACGACCATGGCCAGTCGACTTTCAACTTTTAAGCTATCTCTAGTCTTTTAATCACAGCATTTCAGAGGACTTGTTACAGACGTACATTTCATACAAGCAACACTATCCTGGCATGGGCTTCTTCTAATTTTCTCTCTAACAGTGTCTATATCCTTTTTCCGCTTAAGAGACCTACAATCATCATTGTTGATCCGCAGATTTACCTGAGATATGCTCACTGCAGCGTCGAGGTACTCGTAACTCGGTTCAAGTTTTCATTCATCGTTTGCTTTCCATAGAAGAGGTATTTTAAACAGTAAAGACTAACTTAACACACGAACTGATTCCGATTCGTCGCCGATGGTTCACACAGTGTAAACTTGCAAAATGATCGATTAAAAGGAACGATTGCAAACTTTGGCTCAGTTTATGAAAAGAAAAAGTGACCAAGTTACTGTATAGTTAGTACACGAGTGTGGCTCCCACCACGTTCTTTCGGTTGCTTTTCAAATCTTGGACAACTTACAAGTAGGGACTTAAGTTCTACTCTTCAATCTAATTTCTCAAGCCAGGTAGAATTTAGATTTTGTATTTATTATAAATCTCTACCAGGTTTTGGAATATTCAGATTCTCCTGTACAACTTCCCTGCAGAAAGCAGAAAGAATTTGTTCAGGCTTAACCATATATGCGAAATACAAATACTTAACTGACGTACACGACGCTTCCTAATCGAAGGCAACTGTCCCATTCCATCCTTGCATGCAATGACCTGCTGCATCCATCGTGTCGTAGAAATAGCCAAAGCTGGTGCACAGCACAATACATTGATCAGAATCCTCACCAATCGATAATATCTGCACAAGAAAGCTTCGACGTTACCTTCACCCAAAGGCATTCCACAGAATCCTCACCAATCAACGATATCTGCGCCACAAGCTTCATTCCAGCATCACCATGCCCGCACATGAGCAACCACGTCCATCACTAAAGCGAAGATCCGGACGCTGTTACAATCAAGAAGCTCTTCGGCATATCCGCCTGGCCTGTTCACAGATATGGAATGGAATTAGTTTCTGATTCTTGTTTTCTGATTCTGCTGTGCTACGAAGCACGATAAACAAGAAATCATTAGAGCAATCATAAATCACACACTAATGTTGTTTTCGTTTATGAAGGAAATTGGAATGGTAAGCATAAGCTCGAACAGCTTTCGACAAAATGTACCGACAGCTCCTCGCTTTGAGAGGTCGCTGCCAGCTGCACTAATTGACAAGACGACACTAAATTTAAAATTACACGCGAGAATGTACTATCTCACGAGCTCTTGCTGAGACCAGATGTTTTTGGCCCCAATGCCTAGTTAAACTTAATTATGCGCTTTACACCCCCAAACCACCCCCCCCCCCCCCCCCTCCCCGTACAGAACAAGAAAAAGGAAAAAAATCATTATCTCTGGCGCCCACAGCATTTATGACATTCATGGTCCATTTCCTTTAGAATTGTTCCCCATGAAATAGACCTTTAAGGCTTTAATCAAGAGCAATGCTTCTAAAACCTTGGTACAAATTGCCTCCAATCTTAATATTTTCCATTTTTAAAACATTGTTGTCTCTTATACCACTCCTCCTGAAACCTTTTTTAAGTTATCTCCAAAAAATTTGCATTTTATACAATTTGCATTGATTAACTTTGTTAATCTACATAGGGTCTTTTTTAAATTCAGAATTTCTCTAATAGATAATAATAGATACCATGAGAATATTGTTGAACCTAATTGTGACTCTAGATCACGCAAATACTAGGTCCTAAAAAACATCTAACAAAGTTTTCTGAAGGTAGCTTTTATAGCTCCAATACTTGGACCACTGTGATAAGAATGGCTAAGGAATAAGAAGATATAAAATGACATCCCCTCATTGATTATCCAACTTTTAATATATATATATATATATTATGTGTGTGTGTGTGTGTGTGTGTGTGTGTGTATGTATGTATATGTATGTCTATGTATATACATATATATATATATATACTAGTAAAGAGTGCCCGTCGTTGACGGGCAATGGAGGCCGATCTAGGTGGAAGCCGATGATTTGGATGATGGCCGATCTCGGGTCTTTGGAAAAATTCGAGCCTCGAAAAAATTTGAGTCTTTGGAAAATCCGATTCTCATAAAAAAAAACGAGTCTTTTGAAAAAATCGAGTCTTTCAAAACATTCGAGTCTTCGAAGAAATTCGAGTCTTTTGAAACTTCGACTTGACAGTACAAAGGGTCCTTGAATCCTTCGAAAAAATTTGAGTTGACAATTCGATCCTTTGAAAAAATTCGAGTCTTTCGAAAATTTTGAGTCGTCGAAAAAATTCGAGATGTTCCAAAAATCATTCCGTTGGAAAAATCCGAATATTGGAAAATTCGAGTCATTGGAAAAATTCAATCATACGCAAAAATTTGAGTCTTTACGAAAAATCGAGTTGGTCTCTAAAAATTCGAGTTGTTTCAAAAATTCGAATCTTCGAAAATTTGACTCTAAGAAAATTCGAATCACCAAAAATTTGAGTCTCCAAAAATTTGAGTTGTTCCGAAAATTCGAATCTCCGAAAATTCGAGTCTCGAAAAATTCAAGTCTCCGAAAATTTGAGTCTCCAAAAATTTGATCCTTTGGAAAAATTTGAGTCTTTGAAAAATTCAAGTCATTGAAAAAATTCAATTTTTTTGAAAAATTTGTGTCTTTCCAAATTCGAGTCGTTCCAAAATTTCGAGTCTCAAAAAATTTGAGTCGTTACAATATAAAATTCGAGCTGTTTCAAAAATTCAAGCCATTCCAAAAATTCAAACCGTTCCGAAAACTGGAGGCCAATCTAGGTGGCGGCCGATGATTTGAATGATAGCCTATCTCACACATCTCGCATCTCGAATATCAAACATTCGAGTCATTGGAAAATTTCGAGTCATTGGAAAATTTCGAGTCTTTGAAAAATTCGAGTCTTCAAAAAAATTCGATTCTTTGAAAAAATTATAGTCTTCGGGAAAATTCGAATCTTTGGAAAAAAAAAATCGAGTCTTTTGAAAAATTTGACTTGACAGTACAAAGGGTCTTTCGATCCTTCAGAAAAATTCGAGTTGGTAGTTTGATCCTTCATAAAAGTTAGAGTCTTCGGAAAAATTCAAATCATTCCAAAAATTCGAATCATTCAAAAAATTTGAGTCGTTTCAAATATTCGAGTCGTTCCAAAAATTTGAGTCGTTTCAAAAATTTGAGTCGTTCCAAAAATCGAGTCGTTCCAAAATTCGAGTCGTCTCAAAATTTGAGTCATTTTAAAAATCGAGTCGTATCAAAATTCGAGTCGTTTCAAAATTCAAGTCGTTTCAAAATTCGAGTCGTTCCAAAAATTCGAGTCATTCGAAAAATTCAAGTCTTTCCAAAAATTCGAGTCTCGAATAGTTCGATTTTTTGCAAAAAAATTCGAATCCTCGAAAAAGTAGAAAAATTCCGACCCAGTGTATTTTTCCGATCCAAAGTATTTTCTGACCCAATGTCATCCTTGTCAAAAACAAATTTTATGACCCAGCGCGACCTAGTGTATTTTTTCGACCCGGTGTATTTTTTGACCCTGTGTGTTTTCCGACCTAGTGTGTTTTTCTGACCCAACGTGTTTTTCTGACTATATTGTGACTGCGAATCTGGAGCAAATCCTATGTAATGCTGAAGCGGTCCATGTTGTGTATATTATATGATTGCTCTGTAATGCTATGTAGTGACGATTAAATTTTGGCATGATATGTATAGTTGTTTTGAAATCACATGTTACTTTTGTTTTGGAATCACATGTAATGGAAATTGATGGAATGCTAACAAAGGTTTACAACTTTAATGGAGATATTATAGCATGATTCACTATCAAACAGCTATGATAGCTTTGCTGCTTGCAATACCATCACACTCAAATGCTCATTGCTTCATTTAACATCAAAGTTGTTATTGAATATTAAATAAAACAATATTGTAGACTTTGCTTCCGTTTCATATCATATTTCAAACTAATTTCTAAACAATATTGAAGGATAGCATTATTTTGTGTAGTTTTTTACCACAATCTCCTCATGCAAGTAGTGTTGGTGATTTGGTGCTTGCATTTGATTCTTGTACCCTTTAGATTTGCTACAGATTTAACACCAGTGATTGAATTATACACGCTTTTATTCTCAAGATAAAGATACGGAGGACATTTACTTGTGTTTTCTCTCAAAAACCAAGATAATGTTCAGGTAGAGGGAGGTAATGAAAACGATAGATGACATACAAAGAGAAAATTGCAAAACATTCCTTCTTCACGGATACTCGTATGTTCGCACCTCCTTAGCCTTAATTGTAATATTTCGAAAGCATGAAGACACTTAAAGACGGAGGATAGAGTTTGAATTTCTGTAAGTAGGATTTGCTTGTTACAGAGAGAGCTCAAAATGAGTGTTCATAATCATGAAATTGATGTATCTTGAAATTTGTAAAAAAAAAAACAGCTGGTTCGATGTCCGCATGAATAAATGTAATTTAGATTTGGAGCGATAACGGAAGATTACACTACTATTTTCACTATCGTTTGTAAGAATATTAAAGTACCTATCAAAAGGATCTATCTATCCCATCATGTCTGAACTTCAAAAATCTTGAAAGTTTCATAAGAAGATTCAAGAGGCCATCAAATCATAGAAGTGTCCCAAAAACTCTGGCCATAACATAATTTGCCATATAAAATTGAAGTTGGAAAGCAGTTTGACTTCAAGATCAGTGTTTTTCAATGGAAATGGTAATGGTCTCAAAGAAGTTCAAGCCATCAAATTTATTTTTGGAGAATTGTCTCCTATATTCACATTATAAATAACATGTAATAAAAATATGCAATAATACCAAATAAGCATAGGGAGTGCAAAAACTATCTTGGATGGTTTAAGGAAGCTCAAAGAGGAAAAAAAAACATGATGCAAATCATACAATGGTTGAATGCAAATATTCAAGGAGCGCCTGTGTTTTGAGCAGCACCCAACAAAAACTCTTGAGCCTCTGCATAATGCTTTTTGGCTAGCATCGGCGTCAGGGGCAGCCCGCAAGCATGACATGTTATCCATAGTGTAATATGTAATTTATCATTGAAAATAGTATAACTTTCTAACCGGAGCTCCGATTGAGACAAAAAAATTACACCATTTTGAAAAGCGCTTGATGAGAGCTTTCTGACGATATCCTACATGACCTACTTTCGTATAAAGCCCTCCACCAAGGATCAAACCTAGGATCCTGAATCCATAGAACAATAGGGAAACGGATGGTGGACAAACCAACCCAACCAAATCTAGATCTTACGGATCTAGCCCCCAAGCTATGGATCACCAATCAATGCTCAATAAGAGAGATGTCACTGGCAGCATATTCCTACCATTGCCACAACCAAGCATACACTAGTGAGAGCCCAATGGGTATACTTATATCCTCCAAGGCCCATGCACCACTAGTAGTGCACTGTGACATCTCACTGGACACCTCTGCAACCTATCTAGGCCACATCATCCAATTCCCCTATGACTCACTAATAGACCCATAAAAATCACCATCGTAAGTTTAGGCCTCCAACCATTAATTATGACCATATGCACATGAGGTATTTTTAGCAATTTTAAGCAAGAATTTAACAAATAAGATCAAGGCAATTTTGACTAATGGTGGAGTTGAGTTTATTTTGATTAAATTCAAAGACTATTGCAAAGCAAATGATATTTTGCAATAGTACACCACCAACTATTCTCTACAGTCGAAATCTTATCGAAAGTGTGAAATGTGTTGTTCCATGCATCACTATTGAAGACTTTTTGGGCAGAAGCTATCTTAAAAGTTGTATACTTACATAATCAAATTACAACCAAGGTATTATTCGACAAAACTATTGAAGATGTATGGATAGGTTTGAAACCATCTATAGAATTTCTGGTTGTATCGCATTCACATAGATTTTAACAGAGCTTAGACAAAATGCTACTAAGTCCATTTTTGTTGGTTATTCTTCTAATATAGGCTGGATAATCCATTGACTAAGAAGATTGTTGTAAGTAGAGATGTTATTTTTCTCTAAGATCAATTTTATAATCAGAAGAAAAAAGATAAAGACATAGCTGTTGAATCAATGCATGATATTGCATCAAGTTCGAATCCCAAATCTACAACAGTCAATAATTTAGAAGAAGATGAGTCGAATAGCCCATAAGATCGACACCTTTTCTCCCAACAGATTCATTGATGATGCCTCATGTTACTTAGTGGAGGAACCCGTTGAATATTTGTTAGAATCTAGTGAAAAACTAACTTCTACAAACTATTCCATATGGAAAGTGAGGATGGAATCACTATTTGTGATCCATGATCCCTATGATAATGTTCTTAGAGTTGAGGAAGAACCTCAAGTAGCCCAAGAACAATTGAAATACAAGAAGAGGGCTAGATTGGCCCTACATTGTCTAAAGATGCATGTAGGACCTCTTGAAAGAGGTGGCTTCTTGTGCCTCATCAAAAGAGGCTTGGGATTCATTAAAGAGTATCTATGAATCCAACAACATTTCAAGAGTGCTTATGCTAAGAAATTTATTTTTCAAAGCAGGAGAGGAGGCGACGAGAGTGCACAAAAATATGTGCTTAGAATTAAGTCACTAAACAAAGAGTTAGCTGCTATTGGTGACAAAATTCTTGATAATGAACTTGTTCAAGTAATCCTAAATGGACTTGGAGATGAATACGGTCCAAAGTTTTGCCATGCAAGAGAGCCTACCTTCTATTGACAAGCTACATAGTGTGCTTGTGGCCGAGGAGAGTAGAATTCTACATGTAAGACTAGGATGAGTTCCTTATCTTTGCAAGATGGAGATGAGAAGGTCAACTTCTCATTAAAAGGAAAGAAGAAGACCAATGCATCCATGAAGATCCAAGGCAAGGAGGCCAAGGTGGAGGATCAAGCATAAAGTTCAAGGAAGAGAGACAAATCCAAACTCACATGCTTCTTTTGTCAGAAGAAGGGACATATAGCATCCGAATGCTACAAGAAGCAAAGTGCACAAGAAGAGAGCAAACAAGGAAACCTTGCATAAGAGGAGGAAGATGAGGAAATCTCATTTTTTATGGCATCTACATCCACAAAAAAGAGAGATTCTAGTGAGGCATGGTGGATTGATAGTGGGGCAAGCTCCCACATGACATATCTAAGGGATTCTTACTCAACTCTACACTCTTATGATGATGCTAGAAAGTTTATCTTTATATCAAGTAATCAAGAATGTAGATTAGATGGTATTGGTACCATTCCATTATGTCTTGGATCTACTAAAAGGATAGATCTAAGAAATGTGTTTTATGTTCCATCAATCACTAGAAATTTACTAAGTGTTGGACAACTAGTGGATAATGGATTAGATGTTCACTTCAAGCATGGAGTCTATTCCATTTTGTAGAATGATGTATGCATAACAAGAGGATTTAAGCAAGGAAGATTGTTTAAATTAGATGCTTCAAATTCTTCATTCATTGGAAGCTCATTTTCATTGTTGGAATTTGTTTGCGAAGAGGTAGATCTAGATGAGCTAGATTCAGACGCATTAGTCTCTTGATTGATGCACTCATCTCTTTTAAGCCTTGATGTAGATGAAGAAGTAATTGCTTTATATGAGGACCGTTGTATGACATTCGTCATCTACGTTGACCTTTACGAGAATTATTGTCTCCAACGCTAAATGAGGATGAAGAATCCTATATACCAAAACAACAAGAAGTAGGTTGAAATAATGCTTGATAAACATTTCCTCCCAAGACTCGATAGATCTAAATGTTGCATATGAATATTAATTACCTCTTTGTTTAAAAGTAATGAACATACTAGTGTATCTATTAGACCATTCTTCTTTTCAACTTGTTAACATTCAATGAACTCAAAGAATTGCATGCTTCTACAAATTTACATATTTATAAATTTAACATTCATTAGCTTTCACTTATTATCTTATGTAAATATCTAGTCAAATGACGAATAATGCTCCTAACATTTGACATATTTAATGACACAAACCAAATACAATCAAGAATGAATGAATTATACATCTTTGCATATCAACAAAATTTAAATATTCACATTTGACTTATTGTCCTCTGCAAACATTTGGGTAGATTACGGTTGAAACTATACTTGATGAACAATTCCTCCCCAACCTTGATAGATCTAGTGGCACAGATCATTTTATATGTGCCCTTTACATTCCTAGTAAAATATTCTTCTTTTCCATTGGTGCGTTCTTCAAAATCACAATTTGTCAACAAAGGGTGGCCAATGGAACTATTTATATATGCAGCAATGTTTCCATGTAAAATATTAAAGCATTTCCAAAGAACACTTTAAAGAGTTTACCTCTCGTACTCTTGGATCCTTTTGTGCACTCCATTGGCCCTAATATGATCATTGACAATCCTCCTTGTCCGAATCCTAAGGCCTTTGCATTGTGTGCATGTACATGGTATCCTTTCATCATATTCTGGTTGAAACTGGTCCAATAGTCCAATTGCCAATGATAAGTTATATCTTTCAATATACTTTGGGAGTTTGGCTTCGACAATTATGTTTGTCATTATATGGCCACAACTCGATGGTCACAATTACGTGGATGGTTCCTATGGTCACAATTCTATCATTGTTGGCATTCTCATAATGAGCTAGAAAGATATTCTCATTACCAAAGGTACCGGTATGTTGAGCGGGTGTTCCACCCCTCTCTCTACAATTAGTCTCTTCAGGGTCCTTAATCGTTTGGCTCAAGTTATTTGAGTGTGATTTAAGGGTGGGTAATTAAGATGGTTGTGAAATTAGATTGATTTCCCTTGAAATATGCATTTGCCCTTTCTATTTATGGTTGCTTTGTATGCAAGATGATGTTCCTCATTCAATCTGACGAGGCAAGGGAGTATGGAGAACGCGAGTGGAGAAGAGAGCAGGAATATTTGCAAAACAACTCTCCCGCTACAATGGGCTGCTATATGCAAAAATAGTCTAATGGAATGTTTATGCTAATTATAATTACAGCTTAAGTGTTCTATTGCCCAACAAGATCTTATAAATTAGTTCATACTCACAAAAACAAAAATAAGTACAATACACCAAAGAGATTAGAAATGGTTTGTGTGTGGTATTAATGAAAAATGGATTTAATCAAAAGTTTAGTTCTGAAATAGATTGAAAGAACATTATGACAACACAAGTTTCTCAAGTGTCAAAGATAGCCATCGTCTGATCAAAAGCTGAGGATTTGTAGACGTCCATGTTATGATCAGAACGAGTGAACAAGTGTGATCGAACAACAATGAAGTGCATTCAAATCACAACAAACATTCATCTATGTTATACATAGATAGAAAAGCATGCTGCTACTATATTACACTGAAGCACAACAAAATAACAGTTACAAGTAGAATGACGGCGTAACTGGGAGGCTCAAAATCATTCGTCTCATGGACGGAGCATCACATAGACTGTGCGTGGATGATGAACTTAACATTTGAACTTGAAATATGATAGGATTGATTACCCTTTGCTGGAAATTAGTCAGAAGTCCGTTGTAGACGTTCTTCAAATAATTTGGTTGTCTAAGTTATGATTCCTGCAGGTATCCGATGTGAACAGACGTAAAACCAAAGTTGGTTTCACCTGACCCTAGATCAATGATCAATAAACATGCAAGAAGAATTTTGAAATAGAAATAGTCATTCACCAAGGAGACAACTGTGGGCTTAATTTCCAATAGTCCTCCTTGAGGTCACGGTTGGTGCCTTGGCATCTTCGTCAGGTTTAGCATGTCGAAGAACTTCTGATGTGTTGTCTTGACATCCATTTGGTGCATTTCGAGGTCTTCTGCAGCTCTGATTGAGAAATCGTCAATCACAGTCCTGATTGACTGCATCGTGCCTTCCATTGATCAATTGAATCATCAACTTTGCATTTGAGTTGATAAATTCATTTGGAAGAAACAGACCATTTCTAGTTTTTGATGAAAAAATAATATTCTCTGTCCATTGTCAATTTCTGCTAATCTCCATCTAGACTCATAATTACATCTGAATGACATTATGAATGATTGCCTATGAGATGCACAAAGATCTCTTGATAATGAATGATCTAAGATGGATTTTTAGCTCACTAGAAAGCTTCTAATCTCAGCCCAATCAACCTAGTTCAAACTTGGATGATGGTGTAATAGATACACTCAAAAATCCTAGCAAATCACTCCCTTACAAAACCGATTCTTGCACTATTTTGCTTGATATTACACACACACTTAAGATCTGAACCGTAATCAGCCTTAATGATATGATCTAATGCTTCAATGACTCAAACCTCTATTTGATTATTAGCATTTAATGGGTTGAGCCTAGATCTAGACAATGCAATAAAAACATAAATTTAGATCTAGACAATGCACTAAAAAACATAAATTTTGGACTAGTATGCAAGATCTTGGACAAAAGACACTATAGAAACTTGATTTGAAGGTTGTTGTACGGTTTCACATGTGTGGACAGTACACCTGCAGCCCACAAATTGATTTGGACCAAAACAAATGAAGCTATCACTCTCTTAGAGCTCGCCCACACAAGACTAGATCAAATTAACTCTTTGACAATGATTTTCCAACTGATTAATGAATCATTACATGCCTCTTGATACTAGGCTCTGATACCATGTGAATTTTCTGAAAAAAGGATAATGATTGATTGTACTAATCAATCTACAAGAGGTGTTCATTTCCAAATCAAAGGATCTAACAAACTATATTGACTAGATCTTGATCTACACATAGATCATCAACTATTTAGCAAGATCAATTAATGTAAACACCAATAATCATCTAGGACGACCTCACATCTGTGGAAAATAGCCACTGTATGGACTGTGACCAGAGAGCAAAGTATTATAACATTTGATAGCATTCCAAACATAAAATCACAAGATATATGATCTCACAAATATCTTTTGACAAGCACCTGCGAATTGACAATGGATAGATGAATTGAATCATCTTTAGCCAATCATGAGATTTGAGACCTTGCAACTTTCCATCCACTATGAACATAATATTATGTCATAAAATCCTAAAAAACTTGTCAAATTACTTGTTTAATAACAATATGTACTATCTTTAATCTCATGATTTTGTCTTGTATGTCAAATCTCAAAAAAAAAAATTATAACAATATAAAACTAGTTTTAACAATTAAATACTACCATAATGATCTTTGAATTGATTTTTTATGTTCCATCATAATGTAAGATTTTATGTCAGATTTTACAATAAAATATTCTCATAAAATCTAGAAAAAAATATGACTTGCATGACATTTAAAGCATGTAAGCCCATGTGGGGGACCCTCCCACGTGTGAAAAGAACAAAAAATTTTGCGTGGAACATCCATGCGTGGATAATCCACGCGAAACTTGAATGCCCATAAAACCAGATTTCTGCAAACATTCTTGCTCCTCTTCTTTTGCTTTCAAGTTTTAGTGATTTTCCTAATCTAGTGTTTAGTGCTCTTGCTTGCTGTTGCTCTTCCAAGCCCTATAGATATTGCTTGCTTGTTATTGATCTTGCTTGCTTTTTCTTGCTTTTGCTTGCTCTTCCTTGCTAGTGATCTTGCTCTTGCTATTGCTTGCAAGCTCTTCCTAATCTATTGATCTTGCTTGCTTGCTCTTGCTTGCTATTGATCTTGCTCTTTCTATTGTTTTCTTGTCATTGATTACTCTTCTAATCTTACATTCTTCACTACTCTTTCACTCCCATTCTCCACTACTTCTAACTTTTAAAGTTTTTCTTTGATACAATGTCTTCAAGTGGTAGGTCAAGTGGAAGGTCAAGTGGGAGACCATCTAGGAGAAGAGCTCCTGAGGAGCCCGAAAAATATAATGACGATTGGTTTGAAAATCTATCTCCTCAACAAAGAGATAGATCAAAAATCTCGTGTTATCTTCTTCGGGTGAATCATCCGAGAGAAGAGCTTACAAGGATGCCCCTTCCCAGGAATCATGTAGTGTGTATTATAATCTTAATCCACATGGTATGTCGCTAATTTGCGTTAGGATCTCGCTAATGTCTCTGTCCCCATTGAATTCGGCTTACGGTTAGTAAAAAATCTTACATGGGCTTGAAACCGATTTATTGCCTATGATTGTTGGGGGTATTCCCAACAAAGTGTAAATAAATAAAATCATCCAATAAAATGTGTTGCGAGGGCATGGCATCCTACGTGTATAAGCCCATGGCCCAACGAGCACGCAAATAAAGTTGTAAATAAAATAAACATGACTTGGGCCTTGGAATTATAATAAAACTAGAGGCCCAGTGTCATTTTTAGACTTAGAGATTACTTTTTAGAGTTGGGTCCAAATTGGGACTCACATGAATCTTGTGATTTCTAATGTACTTTTTGTGGACCCTTGGATCAAGTTGGGTCCAAGATGAATGGATAGGATCATTGTGAATATTAGCCAATAGGATTGAGGGGCAAGGGCCTTCCCCATTTTATAAAAAGACACCATTTGTACACTATTTTGATGCTTGATGAGAAGGAGGAAACTCTACCAATTTTGGAAGAGAAGCATCCT
Source organism: Diphasiastrum complanatum (assembly GCA_029204225.1). Lineage (NCBI taxonomy): Eukaryota > Viridiplantae > Streptophyta > Lycopodiopsida > Lycopodiales > Lycopodiaceae > Diphasiastrum > Diphasiastrum complanatum. The sequence continues at coordinate 12,093,551 of CM055097.1, read as the reverse complement.
CATTTGCAATTCAATGCTTGCTATTGCTCTTGTTGTTTTCAATTGCTTTCAAGTTCATGCTTTTTGGTTTCAATAGTTTATGTTTCTCCTTTAGCAAGTATAATGTGCATTTGAGCTAACCTCCACCCTCACTCTCTATCTTTCTCTCTCTTTCTCTCTTCTCTTCTCAATCTCTTCTTTTCTATCCCTTCCCTTCACCCAAATCATGATGAATGTTAGTGTAGAGGAGTAGAGTTAAAGGGGAACAGTGTTAGTGTTGAGGGAGAAAGTAGGAAACTAACTAAAAGTAGCATCTATGCATAGTTAGGTACCTATCCAGTGATCTAACCCTTGTTGACAAGCGGGAGGGCTATACTACGCAAGATCTTCGACCCTACAGTGGCGCCGTTGCCGGGGATAGATTTCCACTAATTAGTTTAGCTGTATTTTAGCTATTTTCTTGCTTGTTAGAGTAGTTTAGGTAGATTTTTGGGAGTTTAGAGTTAGTTTTCTGTATTTTTTTGTGTTTGGACTATTCACAGCTAGCGGAGAAGGTGTGAGAGGGCAGAGGAGGCCCTGAACAGCCTCTAAGGGCTTGAAACCCAAACCAACCAACGAGAAGATCCAAAAAACACACCAATATGCATTTTGGAGGGAAAAAGAGCCTAAAATCTCATCAGATTTTTATATCTCCATAATCAGCGAGAATTAACCCTTGCATGACTGGCAACAGCTCTAGGGTATTGTCCCAGACTTGCATAGAAGCCTGCAAGAGTTAGTTCCAAGCAGATTGTAAAAATCAGAGAAAAATCATAAAAAATTCAAAAAACCCTAGAAAAAATCCAAAAAAATTCAAATCTTCATAAGAACTCTCGCAGAGCCCTCTGAAGTTCCATCTTAGTGAGACCAGGACACAGAGAAGCTTGCGAGAGTTAGTTTGATATCTAAGTGCATGTGCGAGAGTTCTCAGTGAAAAAAAGATGAGAAAGTACCAGTGAACCCTCGTAGACAACAAAATTTTTAGTTCTAGTAGTCAAGAACTCTCGCCGAGGATTTTAAAGTTCCATCTCAGTGAGACCAGGACATGGAAGAGCTTGCGAGAATTAGTCTGATTCCAGTGAGCAGAAAATTGGGTTTAAGTGCAAAAACATCACTAAAAAGTGAAGGTCCAGCAAATCCTTCTAGTAAGAACTCTCGCAGACCCTCTCAATCGATTCAGAATGTCAATTTACATCAGTGATGAAGCCTGCGAGCGTTAGTGTGAAGATCTGGTGAAGATCAAGCCAAAAAAGTGGTTTTGAACCCTCGAAGACAATGAAATTTTCACTTCTTGCGAGAGTTGATTCTCGCAGAGAATTCTATAGTGAGATCTGACCCAGATCCAGCTACTATGAACCTTGCGAGAGTTACTTCCCAGAGATCTGAAAGATATCAAATTTTTTGCCTGCAAAAACAGCTAAAGAACCCTCGCACAGCCAACCCTTGCACAAGATATCCCTCGCAGACCAGAGTGGAAAGATCTGCATCAGATCCAACTACTGTCAAAATCTCAGGTCAATCAATGCAAGAAGTAAAAAGTTATCAAGGAAAAACCATTGTAAAAGGCCTAAAATTCACTTTCAGCTGATCAGATCGATCAGATCCTTGAAGATCCAGATTGCATCCTATTGTATAAGCAAGATCCAATCACTTTGGAACCCACCATCGGATGAATCTGAGATTGGGACGATCAATAGCACGAAGGATAGCAAATTAAGCACCACACCTTCTCAGATTAGCAGCTGTGCAACAAGAGGCAGAAGCGGAACCAGCACCAATGGATCCAATGGGCCAACCCGTACCTGTCGCTCCCTTGCAAGCAGTCCGAAGAGCACCACATATGGAAATACCAAAATACAATGGATCATTAGATCCCATCCGATTCCTCCAGATCTACGAGCAAGCTTGTGAAATCTACGGCGAACGGACACCTGCGGAGAAGCTGATGCTATTTCCTATGTCCTTACTGGCAGTGGCTCAAGATTGGTTTTTCAACATGTTAGAGGAGGAAAAATCCACCTGAGAAGTGGTTAAAGCGGCTCTCATTACGCGCTTTAAACCAAGAAAGTTCCTGGAAGACCCATTTCTCCTGCTGAGCAAAGTCAAGATGGGAAAACGAGAAAGGGTCCAGGACTATATTAAATGGGTCAAACATCTACGATCCGAGTGCAGTGCAGCCCTAACTCTCAATCATGCGGTGATCATGTGGTTCCTATCCGGATTACCATGAAGCATCAGAAGAGAACTGAAACGACGGGAGCAGTACGCTACTCTGCAAGAAGTTATGGAAGATGCCATCAGGGAAGAGGATGAGGGATCTGACGACGAATATCCTTCCACCCACACTCCTACTCCCTCGATTGCATCATCATCATCAAACGCATCCGCTCTATCCACAGAACTGCTGTTGGAGCAAATGACAAAATTACACAAACAACAGATGGAACAACTTACGGCGTAGTTTGACAAAAAATTGAAAGACTTATAGGGAACTATAGCAGTAACTCCACATCAACCGGAACCAAACCAGCTATAAATCTTACAGCAGTAGAACCAGAGATGCAAATGCCACCTCAACCTGAGCAGCAGCAATGGTACGGACCAGATGAACCATTGATGGATCCTGTCATAAATGAATATGTTTCGGCCTATGCAGCTCAAACTCATCGCCAAGGCGGAAGAAATTACGGCTGCTACGGATGCGGCGAAGGACACAGAATAGTAGAATGTCCCTACAAGGGACCTCCTGCCTGTCATACTGCCATCGGAAGGTCGACAATTCCATGCTCCTGTGTTAGCTGTTACATGAGCACAGAAGAGGAAGGAAGTGGCTCCCTCACCACCACCATCGGTCACTAACGACCAACCCTCAACTTCAGCGCCATATCCAAATGTGAGGGAAGAGAGAAGACAATATCACAAATAAGACACTGGGTACATAAAGCACAAGCGGAGGAAAAAGAGCAAGAAAGAGACAATCCTATAGAACCTCCAGTCGGCGTCGAACGGGAACTGCAAGTGGACTCACCACTGTGCACTAATCAGAATGATCGGTTGCACCAACATGAACCACCTTTTTACATGGTGGAGCCCGAGGAACTACGCACTGAAAGGCTCACACTTTTACTGTCAAGCCATGTTAGTTTACCACTCGGAGAACTACTGTGGATTGCACCACAAGCGAAAAGCCTTCTAGTTGAATGCGCCAAAGCGGATGAGGAGCCAGTAGCACCTGAGCCCATATATTGTGTGGGCTATGATGAAACAAGTAACGTCCTTCACATTGGAGCAGCATGGGAAAGTGAGGAACACAACATCACTTTGCCAATCAAACACAAGATATACGAGGACGAGGCGACAGTGAGGATCGGGTGTCAATCTGATCTCCACTACTTTATATGAAAATTGGGGTTTACAAGGATTGAAGCCAACAAGATTCGCCATCAAGATAGCAGATCAATCATGTGTGAAACCAAAAGGTGTAGATATCCCCGTAAAGATAGCAGGCATGCAGTTTGTGATTACTTTTGTAGTCATGGATATACTTGAATCTCTATCTGCATACCGTGTTTTACTGGGAAGACCATGGTTGAGGACTGTGAAAGTAGTACACAACTGGGGTACAGGGAAACTCACCTTCGAGAACAAAGAACAGGCTGTAAAGGTTGATCCAACCACATGGGCGGTGAAACCTATTGCAGCTGAGGCTGATGACGGATCATCCACGACAGATCATACGATTGATCGCCCAAGGCCAGCCAAGGGAGGTCACTATCATTCAGAGAGACGGATGTTGTGAGATGGACAGATATATTAGCAACTATTGACTGCCAGACATGTCAATATGAATCAGATTCAGAACCTAGTACATCTTCACCCAAATATTACACTATGGACACACCAATCACATTTGGGGTGAATATAATAAATGTAGCATGGCTGTCAGCGGAGCCTATTGAGAACCCAGTGGATGATGATCTAGTCCCTTGGAAACATGCTCTAACTTATAATAAGGAGATTGAACTGTTGACAGAAAATCAAAAAATGACCAGTCGGGCCAAGATCAATATGCTGAAAGAGAAATCTCGACGAGCTCCAGTTCACGAGATGCCTGATACTTTCAAGAATTATACTTTGGACGACATGGTAATCATGATGTCGCAAGCCCAGCGAGAACCTGACCAAAGTCAGGCACCAACGGAACAAGTCTTCGACGGACCTGCGCGAACAAAACCGATGAATCTTGCGAAGTCAGGAGAAGAAGAAAAGATAGTGCATGTGGGAGAGCATTTAACACCCACACAGTTCAAGAGACTACGATTCTTGTTGGTGGAATATAAAGACTGTTTTGCTTGGAGCTATAGTGATCTAAAGGGCATTCCACCAACAGTAGTTTAACATACCATACCCTTGGTGGACGGAGCAGTCCCCAAGGTGAGCCGTTACTACCGCTGCAACCCGAATTATACAGAACTGATCAAGCAGGAGTTGCAAAAGCTGATGGACGCAGATTTCATTTACGAGATCGAGCACACGGAATGGGTATCGCCGATAGTTATAGTACCCAAGAAGAATGGCAAAATGCGGATTTGTGTGAATCTGTAGGCGCTAAATGCAGTCACCAAAAAGGACCATTTTCCTTTACCATTTACGAAAAGTGTCCTCGACAAGGTAGCTAGCGCCGAAGTCTACAGTTTTTTGGACGGCTTCAGCGACTACAACCAAGTGAAAATAGCCCCCCAGGACCAGCACAAGACAACATTTGCCATGGAATGGGGAACCTATGCCTATAAAGTGATGCCATTCGGACTTTGCAAGGCCCCAAGCACTTTCCAGCGAGCCATGCAGGCGGCATTCAAAGATTATTTGCAAAAATTTTTGAAAATTTTCTTAGACGATCTGTGCATGCATGGACCAGATTCAGAACACCTATCCAATTTGGAGAAGGTGTTACAAAAATGTCGCAAATACCATATCTCCCCGAATCCAGAAAAGTGTCAATTATGGGTGACGCATGGCTTGATTCTCGGCCATATAGTGTCAAGACATGGGATCGCCACAGATCTATCAAAGATCAGAACCATTATTGATCTACCATCACCGGGGACGATCCGCGAGGTCTACATTTTCATGGGTCATGCTAACTATTATAGGATCTTCATTCTTGATTTTGCGGAGTTAGCCAGACCAATCTACAAACACGGACCATCAACCCTTGCTCTATCTCGTTAATAAAACTTGCAACACCGGAAGAATCACCAGATGGCTACTTCTGTTATTGGAGTTTGATTTTCGGATAGTAGTTCGCAAGGGAAAACAACACTACATGGCAGATCATGTGTCACGAATCAAGGGAAAGGAGATTGCAACCCAACCCGATGATGAGTTGGCAGATGCTGCCTTATATTACGTGGACACAGTACCAGAATGGGCTACCGACATTGTTGAATATCTAATGCGGGGCCAACCAGACAAATCACTACCGAAGGTGGAACAGCAAAAATTGATCTTGAAGGCTAGACCTTATCAGCTGATTGCCGGCCAGTTGTACCGAAGAGATCTTGATGGAATTTTTCGACGGTGTATTCTTCCTCATGAGACCACCCAGATCATTTCACTTTCACATGAAGGCATGGGTGGGGTTCATTTTGCATCTGACATTACAATTTGCAAGATCCTGCAATCAGGATGTTGGTGGCCAACGATTCATAAAGATACGGAGGAGTACTTGAAAAAGTGCGATGTGTGCCAAAGGGCAAGGAGACCAACGAGATTGAACTATGATCTACTGCACCCAGTCTTAGCCCAAGCACCGTTCGAAAAATGGGAATTGGATTATATTGGTCCAATTCACCCTGCAACAAGGAGTTCCCAGGCTCGATACATAATCGTAGCCACAGACTACCTCACCAAATGGGTCGAAGCCAAGGCAGTAAGAGTAGCTGATGCTAGGACCACTGCTAAGAATCTGATATAGTTTTTTGGGAAACCCTTACCGCCGCCCTGACCAAGCGATTCAAGCCTTCCAAATTGACCCAAAGTCCTTTCATTCAACTATCTCATATCAAGATGAGAAGAGACGAATCTGTACGCACCTACATTGAGCACTTTAAGCGCCTCAAAGTTGAATGCGTTGATGAGAAAATCACAAAAAAAATGGCTATCAAACCTTTCCTGGTAGGTTTACCTAATCTATCCGACGAGAACTTAAACCAACCAACACTTATGACCATTTATGAAAATATCATTGTGCGCTTCGGATGCCCGGTGGAGCTAGTCAGTGACCGCGGAAGCCATTTCATCAACGAGACCATCAAGGTCCTGTTGGAGGAATTCTTCATGATCTACAGAACCAATACGCCTTACTATCCTCGTGGTAATGGGCAAGCAGAATCATCCAATAAGATCCTGTGTAGCGTGCTCACGAAAACAGTTGAAGCTAGCAGATCAGATTGGGAACACAAGTTGCATGCTGTATTGTGGGCATTCAGTACAACATATAAATGAAGCACTGATCAAACACCCTTCCAATTGGTATATGGTCAGGATGTTGTGATGTCAGTAGAGTTTTTAGTTCTTTCATTAAGGATTGCCACTGTGCAACGTCTTAATGAGTCCAAATCTCTACAGCTACGCCACGAAGCTCTACATAAATTCTATGAAACACGCTTACTAATTGTGCATGCACTGGCAGCTGAAAAGGAAAGACGCAAAGCTTGGCATGATCGTAGATTACAAAAGAAGGATATTTGTTCAGGAGATCTGGTCCTGATGTATAAACCCAAGGCGATCAAGGGAAAGTTAAAATTCACTGGCGAAGGTTCTTATAATATCAAGGAAATTCTTAATCATGGAGCCGTGAACTTAGAAAAGCTAGATAGGATGCCATTCGACACACCCATCAACGGTAACCAGTTGCACAAGTACTAGCCACCACAGTAAGACAGATCTAAATTGGGGGTGACATGTTACAAAAAGCTAATCTGCTAAGCCATCATCGCTAGATCTAAGGAGATTAAGCCAAATCAAGCTAGATTCAGCCAGATCTGGCAAGATCGGGGAAATCCATCAGAATCCAAGGAGGATCCAGATCTAGATAGGATAAAAAAGAAAGCAGATCATCAAATTGACTAATGGATCTACTACCAAGAATCCATCAGAACTTCCAGAGAACCACCAATAGTTAGATCAAGCTTGGATGAAGTTGATTACCAGTTTACAAAAGTTAAAAATCAGAAAATCTCGAGATCTCATCAAAAAACACTCTGAAAGAGCACTTTTTTCATGATTTTTTGAGATCCCCTGGGAGATAGCTCTTGAAAATTGGACAATCACCAGATCTGACCTAGATGCATCCATGAAAATCTCTGCGAGAGTTCACGATGGAGGAATCATCATTTTTTAGTGTATGCAAGAGTTCCCAGAAGCTGAAATTTCAGAACCCTCGCAGAGCATCAAGATCATCTTACCAACCCTCGCAAGTGTCTAAATGAAATCAGAGCAGTGAAATTAGCCTGCCTACATGGTCTGATCTTGAAAATCCAATCACAGGAACAAGTTGTGCGAGAGATCACTTCTGGCAAGAGTTGAACCCTCGCAGACAACCTGAACCCTCGTAGAACCTTCACATAACAATCAAATCACCTTCTGAACTCTTGCAAACTTCCCTGAGGTCTTAGAATTTTGTGAAGAAGGTGCCTACCAAAATTTGGGTGGAACTGAACAAGGGAAAGTGGATTTCACCTAATACACACTCTAAATTCCGCTATATAAGGGCTGAATTCGAGTCATTTGTCACCTTTGCTAGCGAAGCTCTGCCAAAATTTACTCTGAAATTACCAAGTTCTCCGTTGGCAACCAAACTTCCTACCAGCTATTATCTGATTATACTGAACACCAATCTGCGCTCTGAACTACACTCCTTGTCATCCAACACTTGTTATTCTCAGTTTTCTACCGTTTCCACATCTTTTTCCATTCTCCACCATTTTTCTTACTTTTTCGACCTCTAATCATCACTGCTAACATGGCGTCCTCATCCTCTGAAGACTCTGGCACCAAATAGGTAAACATATGTGAAATCCCTGAGGCCACACAGATTTGGCCTTTACTCTCTGACGCTCTGATCCAACCATGGCTGCAGATAGCCGGCCCACTTCTAGAAGCAATGGGTTTTTACCCGGTGCTTTTCAATTCTGAGATTAACATGGGCCTCGCCCTTCACGCTTACGCCACCTGGGACGAGGACAAGGCTCGTTTCCACTTTCTGTACCAAGGTACCACATACAAGGTCAGGATTAACGTCGACTCGATGGTCACCATTGGCATTATGTCCGGTGATCGTCAACCCATCTCCCATCACTACGCCAAAGGTTTGATCAAACCTTTCATGACCCAAACTGCACCCGAAATTCCCATCCAGACTAACAATGGTTACCTGATAGAAGCTATCACGGAACTTGTCATACAGACAGCTGCGCATTTGTTGAATAACTTTCTAGTCATTTCAACATTTCACAAGGACAGAATCCAGTCTAAGCTGCTGAGTCAGATAGTGGAATCCTTTCTGGAATTCCCTAGCCCCTCCGTTGTGCCATACGACTGGCATAGCTTCCTCATTCATGAGCTAACCCTTTCCATTAAACCCAACAACCGTGACCGTATCGTAGCAGGTCCCCTGTTGTGTAACTTTGCCTGCGCACTTCTCGAGGCAAAAGTGCGCGGTTTCCAACGCTCATCTCTCCTGTCTACCCTTGTGCCACATACTAACCTTTATTCGCCATCTCAAGCATCTACCTCCTCCCAACCTGCAGTTATTAACACAACGGCCAGCAAATGAATGTGCGGCACTGCCTCTACATCCACATCTCCACCTGTTACCCGAAGACATGTCTCCACTACCGCACTAACCACTCCATCAACCACCGCCACTTCCTCTTCTGTGCAACCCCCCACTCCGATCTTTGTTGTCGCTACCTCTCTCCCTGCTCCATCCACATCTGTTTCTGTGTCCATCTTCGTTTCCTCTATTGATACCACTCCTATCTCTATTCCATTATCCACAACTCCATCCATCACCATCGCATCCTCCATCACTCTTGCCACCACCGTTGCTCCTCTCACATTCAATCCTTCTGATTCACAACTGTCCCCCGACACTCTAGCGTGGATGCAAGTTATCAGATTTTCACCCCCACGTCAGACACTTTCTGCTCCATCCTCACCTTCTTCCATACTCCACACCACCCTCCAGTTTCCCTCTGTTCTTCCCATCCTCTCATTCGGACAAACCGTCCTCACCCTTGTTTCCACAGTTATTTCTCAAACCCCACCCGCTTCGCCAACAAAGGTTGCCGAGGGCAACCAACCGTTGCCTGATGATGCATTTGTCCAAACAGTGTTTGTACCATCGCCAGATCGGGCTGATCCTGCCGCCCTAGATGACATCAGGTCCAATGAGAACCTAATAGAAGATAATGACGACGAGATTCCACAAGTCGTCGGGGCCGATACAACACAAGCCCCTGCCAGTGCCAGTGCCAATGCCAGTGTACCGACTGCTCCCACAGATCTAACGACGACGTACCAAACTTTGGGGAAATACATCTTGGATGCGGTAGAAGCCAAAGCTATTCTGGAAAGCAGGGTACTACACCTGGCGACAAGTAATACATAGCTGCGAGCAGACCTCACCAAGCTGCAGCAAGAGTTGATTTTGGCTCAGCAACACGAACAAGCAAGGCACCAGGAGATTGTCAAGCTGCAGCAGAAGGAGGAGGGCCTCAACAAATATATCCAAAGCCTCTCCAACGCGCTGACTGAGGCCTCCACGAAGGTGCGGGAGCTTCAAGATGAAGCATCCCAACGGCTTGCCCCCATCCAAACACAACTTACCCTTTTGAAAGCAGAGAATACGCGCCTGGGGACGGAGGTCAAAGCCCTACAAGACGAAAAGCTCGTCTGGTTAGCTCAACCTGCACCGGACTCAAGGCCGCTTTCTCAATCAGAGATGAGTCTTCTACGGTGTCAGGTGCAGGTTTATAGCCAAACCTTAAACAGCTACCAAGCAGAGTTCAACAAGTATCGGGCAAGCGCAACTCATGAGCTCGCCCAGGCCAAGCAAGCCCTCAAGGCATGCCAAAAATTCATGGATGCGAAGACCCAGCCCAACCCCATGGTAATTCCACTGCCACCTAATTTTGACGCTCCACAGGCTAGTACCAGCCAAGATCAGAGCCAACAGGCAGTAGGGGGATCTCAATCAAATCAAGGGTCTGAAGGCCAAGACCAAGGGCAGACGGATGTGGCTGTTGAGACGCGAGACCAGGGCCAAGGCGCAACTACCAGCCAAAGCCAAGCAACATCATTTAGAGATTCGCATATGATATCTGCCAACCGGGCCTTCCAAAGACCGAAGTCCGTGGAGGAGAAAATCAATGAATTTTTATCAAAGTATCCCCACGAGTCATCAAGAGGTGGCTGACAGATATCGTTCTCAACTCAGACCATAAAAGGAAACGAACTGCAAGCATTGCCCGCCCTCCAAGCACAACCAGAGTGGCGTCAGCAGTTATTCGAAAGAGACCCTGCAGCCATCAGGACCTAAGTGACGAGTTCACAACAATTACGGGTGAACGCGCACTTCCTACCATGTCCACGAAGATCCAAATGGGCGGAATGCGGCACCCCTTTGGACAAGATCACCCTTCAGAATTTCAATTGGCCGGTCATACAATCAGAATATGGGTGGACTACGGATGTAGATGCCAAAAGGGCTCTCACCGCATTCGCCAACCAATACATCAATTGCCCTGATCTCACAATCCGCACGGCAGCCACTTACGCCCGAGATTTAGAACATCTGATGGGGATCAAAACTAAATGGGACAATCTTCTCCCATCCATATTCTTTGATGTTAATAAGGCGTTACCTTCAGACAAAGTCAAAGATTAGCTGCCAATAGCTCGTGTATATTACCGAGCTGCGCTTCTGGGTGATCCATGGACACGCCGATTCCAAACATGGGTCGACCAAGATTGGCTGCGGGGGGTCCACAAGTCTCTTCACACGCCAAAGGACTTGAAAAAATTGGACCGCCTCAACTTTATGGAGGACGTCACCACCTACCTCATCCAACAAAGGCGGGCGAAGAAAATGCTCTACTAAACCGGCAGAGTGCCGAGGGACCGGCACTACTTTAGGTCGTGGGTCCTGTTGGGGGTATTCCCAACAAAGTGTAAATAAATAAAATCATCCAATAAAATGTGTTGCGAGGGCATGGCATCCTGCGTGTATAAGCCCATGGCCCAATGAGCACACAAATAAAGTTGTAAATAAAATAAACATGACTTAGGCCTTGGAATTAAAATAAAACTAGAGGCCTAGTGTCATTTTTAGAGTTAGAGATTACTTTTTAGAGTTGGGTCCAAATTGGGACTCACATGAATCTTGTGATTTCTAATGTACTTTTTGTGGACCCTTGGATCAAGTTGGGTCCAAGATGAATGGATAGGATCATTGTGAATATTAGCCAATAGGATTGAGGGGCAAGGGCCTTTCCCATTTTATAAAAAGACACCATTTGTACACTATTTTGATGCTTGATGAGAAGGAGGAAACTCTACCAATTTTGGAAAAGAAACATCCTCATTTGCAATTCAATGCTTGCTATTGCTCTTGTTGTTTTCAATTGCTTTCAAGTTCATGCTTTTTGGTTTCAATAGTTTATGTTTCTCCTTTAGCAAGTATAATGTGCATTTGAGCTAACCTCCACCCTCACTCTCTATCTCTCTCTCTCTTTCTCTCTTATCTTCTCAATCTCTTCTTTTTTATCCCTTTCCTTCACCCAAATCATGATGAATGTTAGTGTAGAGGAGTAGAGTTAAAGGAGAACAGTGTTAGTGGTGAGTAGAGTTAAGGGAGAAAGTAGGAAACTAACTAAAAGTAACATCTATGCATAGTTAGGTACCTACATAGTGATCTAACCCTTGTTGACAAGCGAGAGGGCTATACTACGCAAGATCTTCGACCCTACAATAATGTGCTCGTGGGGTGCAAGTTATACGCACCGCTTTGTTTGATAAGCGGTTGAATTTTCGCTGACCGTCGAGTCTAGGTATTTTGCTAGACAATATCGACGGTGGGTGTGACTAGTGCGACGCTTTAACCAAGGTGGTGTTTTTCAACCACGGATGGTGGACGACCCGCTCTGGTGTTTCATGGAGGTCGGGTCCAATTGATACGTTTCATAATTGACAAAAACTGGAAAAACGCTTCACAACTTGACGATTTCGTATAGTCGTTTTAACTAACCGGAAAATATGCTAGACGACTTAGTAAAGCATCAAATTTCGGAAAAAAAAACCCTTTTCTTATTCTTCCTAATGCATGTACTCCAATGCGATGTTAACAACACAAGGCCCAAATTTGTTCCCAGTTTTATACATTGGAAAACAACAAATAGGTAATTCACTAGTATACACCCATAGTCTAGCTATAACCTCAACCCAATTTCTGTACTCGTGATAGTACCAAATGCTTCAGTATTGAACTAATTATTTGATTAAGGGAATGCAAACGTACGATTCAATCACCCTAGGAATGATGGACTCAAACATAAACACACCCAACAATGATGGTTTTATTGTTTTAAAAGGTACGATCAATTCTTAAAACTCAATATCAACGAAAATACTTAAAAAAACCCTTCTTCAAACGAACTGTTTATGGCTACATACCACATTCTATTCCAATTGAAAGAAGACAACATATGGAAAAACGGCGTCATGAAAAACTAATTATAAAAAGTGTGAGTCTTATCTCAATGTGCCATTAGGTAGCCAGTTTGCCGCAAGAGCTGGATAGTCATGAATGTCGCTTTCCGATTTCTGTTTCGTTTGCACTTTACATCTATCCTTTGCTAGAAAGGTAACAAGATAGTAGTTCTGGTTGGATGGCTTAAACAACACGGAATCATAACCCTAGAATGCTAGTGAATCATTGCACCAAAAGTGCTAGCACCCCTCCTTGCAACCGTATCTCTAAGAGCCTGGAAAACTCTTATCGATTGGAGAGCACAGGACAATAGAAAAGGCCATCAAGGTTGGAAGTGGCAAATCCTCTATTGCTCACGTGGGGCCAAACCGCCATTAGAGGTGGTGGCTCTTGACCCTTTTAGGACGTTTTGGCTGGACCAACCCCCCATCAAAATAGGCCCTAACATGATATTATGACCAACAAGTTGCAACTTGTCCATTGTTTGATCTTGGTTGCCTACGTATGGATGAAGAGAACCAATTCAAATTAATGAAATAAATGATAATCATTAATTTCGTGTGTAGTTGGCCTTTTGAGTTAAATCATGACTTAAGATGAGTTAAAATTGTGTAACTCATAGAGGGGAGGGAAAAAACTATATTCAAATCTCAACAAAACAAAGCTTGCGAGATAAATATGAAGTACAAAATCTTAACAATAGTTTGGTACTAGTTTGTGTTCACATGTATTGTAGCATACAATTCATGAGACAATTAAATGAGTTAGTACGATTAGCATGGTACCCCCCATTTCAAGACAATATGATCATCGTTCTTATAGCAGGCTTATTAAGGTGCACCTACAACATACCATTTTTCGAGATGATCCATACAACCATTGAAAGTATTCAATAGTATTGACTCTAATAAGGTCTTTTGTAATTAACCTTTGACCATACAATGTCATATAAGTGCAAAGTGCGCATTTGACGTTTCGATCAAGTCAAAATAGTTGAATTCGCACTTATCCAATATTGTACTGATGACCAATGAATGTCCAGGAAGGAGTCATTAGACTGCAACTGCATGTTGTTTGGCCTCAATAAGATGTCAAACAACAAAAAATAAAACCAAATAGACAATTGTCCTTGGCTTGACCAACTTTGACTATACGACATTAGATAAGTACGCATTTGACTATTTTGACAACACTAGACATTGTAATTTATTGAGTAGCTCCTTTTCCTTATTATGATGAACACATTCATAGATTTGGCATTAAGGACAACAAATTGCATTTAAATAGTGATTTCCAACCAAGATGTGATATAATGCCAATCTATAAACAAACATAGTTCAAACATCCATGTTAACTTGATGGGCCCAAAACAATCTATCAACCTTAACCTTAATAAGTAGAAGATTGATCTCTTTAGGCTCTTCAAAATTAGTCACATAAGAATAATTAGCTATAAATGACTAAAAGGTAATTCTATGATAATTAGAACTAATTATCTTTTCAATTATATATGAACATGGCTAAATTTCTTACCAGTGACTTAGATAGCAAGACAGATCTAGTCAAGTTGAGCCTTTGACCTATGGATAACCCAATCACTTAGCAATAACATCGAGCTATTTTTAGAGGTTGAGTCTAGGCCATGATAGCTCCTGAAGGGCCACATTGGCTCTTGATCCCTAGTTACCCAAGAGCCACAATGATAGCTTTTAATCTTTTAAAATAATTCAAATATGCAAAAGCCTACATTGCAAAATTTGATCCATATTGGTCTCAACTCCCCTTACGAGTGTTTGTTGTCAAGCTCCATGCCAAGCTCATACTAGGAACCTATTAACCGATTGTAGGGAGCAATACATGAAATAAGAGAAAAAAAATCCACTGTAAATATCATTTTGCAACTTCAACAAACTAACCAACACTCTAAATACTTAAGTCCAAATCAAAGGCCTTAGCATAGTAAGTTATTTGGGCCACATGCCCAAACCAATTTGATGTAACATTGTACAAAAAACAACACAGAGAACATGGTGAACATAACCACTTAAATTAACCTAAATATGTTGTATTTTGTTAGCTTAGATAAACATGAAAATAAAAGGGCATTATCCCATAGAAGGCCCAAATCAATTATATTTAGAAATTTTCTTTCTTATTTGAGAGAATCAAAATTTGAAGGCGTTCCTTTCTCCTCCACTCATATTTTTTTATTATTGCCAGAACAAAGTAATAGAAAATGTCATAGGGTTGCTAGGGGCCTACAAAGGAGGAGAGAACCAAGAAAGTTTAAAGCAACAAACCAAACAAGGAGGCTATATCTCTCTTCCATTCACATCTTATCCTCTTTTTATTTTATATTTCCCCACTTTTTCTCACCCTCTTTTACCAAAATCAAGCTATGTTTTAATTAGTTTTAATTTTTTATTTATTATGTAATATCAAAAATAGAACGTGTTGGTTTTGTTTTGTTTTTATGATTCTCAAGCTCTCTTTCGTGAAAAATCACTTCCCATTGTAAATGTCATGATTTTTAATATTTCTTGCTTTCTTTGTGAGGTTGATGCGATGTGAGCTCACCATATATCTCCTCATTAGATCAACCCACTCCTTGCTACACCACATGACAATTCTTGATCTAATTGATATTTTTGCAAGCTCTCCATAGCTTGCAAAAAATAGTTCAATATGACCCAAAGATCAATTAACATTTGAATGAATGTACTTTATGAGTGTTTACCAAAAGGTTAGGTGGGGCCGACAAATGACTTAGTTTCAATCTACCTGTCAAAGTCCAATTGAAAGATCAACTTGAATTTTTCTAGATGGTATCAACTATATGTTATCATGACCTTCATGCTCCTTCACCCACCAGTATGTCATATAGTTGAGTTGGCTCTAGCTTTGGTCTTGACTTCTACATGTTAGTGTTAACACGTCAATTTGATTAGTTATAAAAAAGATCCATGATATGCTCATTGTGTTCATTATGTTGCTTGAATGGTTCATGAATTGTTCCATGGCTCCCATATTGGTGTGTTGTTGGGTTGTGGTTCCTAATCTTTGAGACTGATGCCAAAGTCAAGTTAGTCTCCCTAGACACTTGTCTTGTGGAGCCATTGAATATTGGAAACTTTGCATTTTTGTTCTCATTACAGCTTAGCTAGTTGTTACACTTGCTCTTAACCACAACAAGCTTAGTCAATTGTTTCACTCCCCTTTAGGTGTGAGTGGAACATAGTTTAACTTTGCCATGTTATGTATCACTTTACACAAGATTGTTTCCAAAAGTTTGCATGGGTGGCATTACTTTTGCTATAGTGCCTCAAATAGTCAAGGAGATCGTGTTCCAAGTACAAATGTTTTGTATTTGTTCAAAATATTTCGTGTCCAAACTAGTTCAAGTTTTTTATAATCCCCCGTCTTTCATATTGTGCACATGTATTCTATGTTTAGCAATATGCTAGTCAATTTCTTAAGCATGGCATACTTATAGTTTTTAAAAAAAACTAGTAATGTGATATATTCAATTTTATTTGCAAGGTCAAGGACTCTATAGTTGATCTAAGTGATAAGTGAACTAGTTTGTTTTTTCTTCAATTACTCGTTTTTACTAGGGGGCTAAGTGTGTGGTTACCTGCTTATGTTT
Organism: Diphasiastrum complanatum; assembly: GCA_029204225.1. Taxonomy (NCBI): domain Eukaryota; kingdom Viridiplantae; phylum Streptophyta; class Lycopodiopsida; order Lycopodiales; family Lycopodiaceae; genus Diphasiastrum; species Diphasiastrum complanatum. The sequence goes on along the minus strand of CM055097.1, from coordinate 12,077,112 downwards.
TTGCTTGGATCAAGTCAAATAGCCTTAAAAGGAATGACAAGCTCAAAGCATCTTTTTGAGAGATTATCATGCATGTAAGGAACTTCTTAGTTTCTACCAAGAATAATTTTAATGGCAATGCTCACAAAAGCTAATCATACATGAGTTTTAGGATATCAGCTGACAAGCTTTTGTGAATTCTATTTGACCACTCATGCTCCTATGAATGCTTTTTGGTGTTGTCAACCCATGAGATCTTTTGGAATCAAAGCTGGGTGGCAGAGCCCAACTCAAGCACCATGGAGTGATACAGCAACCACCACCATGTGTGGGAAGATTATCAAAGGTCAAATTAACCTCAACTGCTTAATCAAGCAATGTCAAGATATGATTAAAAAAAAAAAAAGACAGATGGGACACACCAATCTACTGGCTGTGCAGTGTGAATAAAACCAAAGAGCTTCTATAGATCCATGATTTTGTGTATCTGCCATTTCCATGCAATACTCTGCAACCTTATTTAAAGATTAGCTTTAGATTTTGAAACGGGTTTTGTTTGTCCGGTTCAACGGAGTATTGGGGCAACTTTTTATAGATCTCATAAAAACGCCCTCTATCATCTCCGGATACTTCAATGAGATTTCTCTCAATCCTAAGATCAAAACAGCAAAGTACTCAATCAGTCAGTGTTCTCAGATAGTGTATTTGGATGATATGGTAGCAGTTTACCCTGAGTTTATTACCTCATTAAAGATTCAAATGGATCATATGATGATGCCCCATATTCCTATGGATCAAAATACCTCAATTTAAAATCTCCATTTTCAATAAGAAACAAGATTCCGGGTGCAATAGCTTGTACCTCCGGCTAGCATAAAGATGTTCTCAACACCCTTTTCAACAAAAAGATTACCCGCATGCTGCAAACCAAAGTATATGCCATGTTCAGATACTCGTAATTATGTTGCATGAGTTTTCATGGCTACTATGTATATATATCCGTCAAGCTCTTGCTACATTCGTAAAAGGTTCTAAGGTCATTAGAATATAGGAAACCTAGCTACCATTTCCTGATAATAACATGAAACTCCAATGTGCCAGTAACTATATTTTACCTTTCAGATGCTTTCATCAGAGGCTACACAAATATCACCTGTATGCTGTAGCGAAAGTCATGGGGACTACATTATGCGTTTTAGAGTGGTCATTTGAATTAGACTGAAAGAAAATTTGAGATTAGAATACCACAACTAAATGCTCGTCCTCATCATAAATGATAATGATCTTTTTTGGCTCTTTGTTAATCTGCAGTTCAGATACAAAAGCATGTTAAGCAAAGTGAATAACTTTCAGAGCCACGTGACACGAGATAATACATACACTATCTTTTGGGTTTCAGGAACTATTTCCGTCTGTTCTTTCAATAGTTTGTAATATTAGCGTTAGACTTAGGGACAAACCTCATTGGTAGAGATAACCAATCCCTATGTCTGGAGTTTCATCCATTTACTCGGAAGCGTTTTTAATAATGTATTGCATGACGAATGATGCCCTTATTATGCTGCAGACTGAATCTTGTTTTATAGTTTATTGAACATTTGGTACCACTTACAATAATAATGACTACAGAAATATGATACCTCACACTTACAAACATTATTTCACACATCTCTCTCTCTTTCTCTCTCTCTCTCTCTCTCTCTCTCTCTCTCTCTCTCTCAATGTCCCACCATGAACCTGTTTCATATTAATGGATTCTCTCTTGAAAAACCTCTTGAAAAACCTATTTTCATTCCAAGCATCTCTCAGGATTGGAAATATAAGTTTCCAAGAGCATGAAGTCATGCAATTGACACCTAGCCAAAACCATAATTAGCAATATTTCAAGCATGCAATTGACAACTAGCCAAAACCATAATTAGCAACTCACTTAGGGTCAAGATAAGTCAATGGTTAATATAAGTCAAAACCATAATCAGCAATGCTAATGGTCAATGCTAATGGTCAAGATAAGTCAATGGTCAAGGTAAGTCAAAACCCTCATTTCGAATGGACGAATCAAAACGAGGGAATCCAGTTTTGTATATCACAGTGTACATTCTTTCTTTCTCTCTCTCTCTCTCTCTCTCTCTCTCTCTCTCTCTCTCTCTCTCTCTCTCTCTCTCACACACACACATTTGAAACAAGTAGAGGCCCTTACAAAGTTCAAAATGTCGACCGAGAAGATGTTGACCGATCTTCTGAGAAGAGGAGCTGGGTAAGATATTGCTGATTCAAACATGGATTTCAAATGAGCAGATTCTTGTACATCTATGTAAGAAGCTGCTACACAGTACGTGAAGTTGATATTTTTAGCAATGCAAATGTTTTTATGTGTTTACCTCCCTTCATGTGGCATGCCTGAAAGTCCTCTCTATCCCTTATGTCTAGAATAAGACACTCGATTTGTTTCTGCAAAAATCTGCAACTGGAATCAGGGAATAATACGAATCTGTGGCAGTGAACGTTAACTTCGATATTCCAAGGAAAAAGAGTTTAATACATCATGAAGAAATACTGATGGAAGGACTCCGTGTAGATCATGGACATTGCCTATAGACATACATCTGCAAAATTGTACAAATCAACCTATATATTTAATGTTTGTATTCAGTCTTGGCAGAACTGACCTAGTCTCGAGCAGGGCTTAAACCGCATGCAGTTACTGCAAGAAACTTTACCTCGTTTAACAGCTTCATCAAAGTAGAGTTTTTGATGCGGCGAAAGAGCTCCTCTTTCTTGTAACGAGCATCTATAGAAGTTAAGCTAAAAAAAATCTTCCAAAAGGAATAGAAGTCTAGATGCTTTTCTTTACCTTGTCAGGTTTCAAAATAAGAACTTCGATGCTCTCACACTGGCTTTCACAAATTTTCATCTTATGTTTTAGAACTGAAGCTCACAGATACATCGAGGCTATAGCGAATGGGAGCTGTTATTTGGATTTTAGACACCAATTGCTGAAATATCATTTATTTTATGTTGCAAGTATGCGGTTTCTCTATTTTCATCTTGTCTGAGAAGAAATTGAATCACAACTGAAAATTTAGTTGCGGTACTTTAATTAAGCATTAGAAAGGATACTAATCTTTGCTTCTGGAAATTTCTCACTGAGTTTTCGCATGTTGAGACCACTGCATGGCCAAAACAAAATAAGAATCTTTTACTTTCATCAAAGTACTCTACGCATCAATGCTGAGGGGCTAGTCTCAGGACCAAACAGAAAAACACCATTGAAGAGGCTTTGAGCTCTAAATATCAAGATATGTATGAGTTCCTTCACATCAGAGATAGATATGCTTTAAGCACTTCAGAGTCTAAACAAAGACATAAAAATTTCATTATTTCTGCAAACTATAAACAACAACTTGTAGCTGCCTGCATGTTCACCGGTAGTAGAGAATTGCATTATGAATCAGGGAATGTCAGTACATTCTAATATCTAATTTTGATAAATCACTGCTTAAATAAAATCAAAATTCATTCTGCTTTGCTAGTGCACCTTTATAACAAAGGATAGCCAATTGGAAGGGATGGCATTGCTGATTCTCTAGAATACAGTCTTTTACACAGATAAGTAAGGAGAATCAGGATAACAGACCAAAAGGAGAGAGGGATCTAGATGTCAGATAATACAGCAAGGTAGAATGCAGACCAAATGGAGGGAGAGGAAGAGAGAGGAGAACAAAGTTAGAAAACAAGACGGAATGCACAGCAAAAGGAGAGGTATCTAGATAAAACAAGCTCAGTTGCATTTCTCCCTCACAGACTTTTGTTTGTGAGTACATACTGATCTGAAAAAGCAAGCAGATGTAAAGAGTGAAGGAACTGAGGAATGGGTCCTAGAAGCTGTGCAATGAACTGCAGCTACAAACTTTTAACAAAAGGACCAATAGGAACTGATGAAGGTATAGCAAGAACTGAAGCAATTGGCATAAGGGAAGTGGCAGCACCAATGGTACCAAGAAGAAGATTAGCATACCATCCTTGCATTAAATGAAGGTAATCATGCCAAACTATATGAAGCGGCCATGCAAGTTGCGGCAACCAAACATCCCTCATACCAATATGTAATAATGGAGCACAAAATGTATACATGCCCCAAGAAATTGCCAAGGACAAAAAATGTCTATTGCCATCAAGAGAAGTCATAAATGCATTCCAAGCTAGTCAGATAGATAGGAATGCCAAGTAGTAGTGAGATGAATGCGTGGATATGCGGGTGTGTAGCAATGCCAAGCAACCCAAAAGGCTCATGAATGTGAATCATCCACAAGAATTGGCTCCAATGCATCCTGTAAAAGATATCTAAACCATGGGTGACATATAGAACCAACAAAATTTGGCTCCACAATCATATGCAGCACCACATAAAGCATCATAGCAATCTAGAGCATATGTGATAGTATTGTGATTCGAGATGCAAAAGGTAGCATAATGAACTAGATACAGCTGCATAATTGACAAGTCACCAGCATGTATACTCACCATCAGAGCAAGAGACCTAGCGCATACCATCTGATCCAAAAACTAAGCTTGAGCAATAGGAACAATAGGAAAATCAAGATGGTCCTTAGCCTCATCTGTACATGTATTCCCCTACCACAACTGGAATATCTAGTGTATAAGTAGCCAGAAATTTTACGGGAATTGGAAACTCTATAGCATTGAGAGCATGTACAAGAATCTCCTCTCCAATATCGTGTGACACATGACATCAATCTGCATCCACATCCACATGAAATTGAGTTGTCCCGTCTAGAAGATCACGTGGCTCATGACATAAAGCCTGATCAATTACGATGTTTGGAACATCTTAAGAATCATCTTGTAATGGGTCCATAGCAAAAGTAAGATTGTGTACAAAGCTACAATAATCAAAAGGTAAATCATCTCATCGATATGTCCCCCACTAAGAGTTAGCGCGCAATATAAATAATGATGTAGCCAACACAATCATATCAGCAGCAAAATGTGGATAGATCTTAAAATAACAAGCTAGTGCATTTAACCAATTTGACAATTTAGTGTCCCCATAGTGTTGAGAATACGTTGGAATGGGAACAAATGCCAATTATTGCGTAAGAGAATGAAAATCTATAAGAATGCATATGTAAAAAAAATAGTCCATAAAACACACTATTCAAACTAAAATCAAAAGAAACACTGCAGCGTAGGAAAAGACGGAAATAAACGTAAGCAAAACCCGTATACAAATGTAAAATGACTATAGAACAAAACAAAACAATAATGAATGAAACAAATGAAAATAGAATGCAAAAGAAGCACGAACCCTAAGGGAGAGGACATTGTCGTCACCTCAACATAGGCTCTATTCAACACTCAAACACCAATGGAAAAAGGCCATAAAGCAAGTGATGTCAAAAATATCACCATGAAAAGGGAGCTCCAACAAGTGATAGGTGGTGAAAAAGCTGCCCAAAAGTGAAAAGAAATCCAATAGGTGGTGCATAAGCTGCCAAAAAATGAGTGAAGTAGGGGGCCATAGTGAAGTGCAATATCTTGAGAAGAGTCACTAGGGAACTGTAAAGTGCAATAAACTTGTTGAGAAACAAAGAATGTAAAGATCCAAAAATAGAATTTAAACAAAATCATTGAAAAAAGAAAATAGAATATTTCAATTTGACCGAGGTTTGACTGTTCAAAAAACTTCAGTTCTAAAAGGTCAAAAATGGATAGAAAACAGGTCTTAAGGATCAAGGAACGATAGGAAATGACAAGAGCTCCATTTGACATGAAACTTGGATCAATAGTATTGACTCGGCCTAGCGCTTCTATCATATGATATTTTCAAATTCTATCATGAAAAAGGATGAAAGGAGTGTTCCCAAAAACTGAAAGTTACAGTTTCCAAATAACGGCCAACAAAGAAAATTACATCATTATGAGTAGACTTGCTACGACACCAATGCAACTAATTAACCTCAATTCCTGTCACAAACAAAAAAGTTATGACAAGAAAATGTGAAAAATGTTCTATAGAGAGAAACAATCAGAAAGAAAAAACCAGTGCCTACGGAATTGCTCAAGAAAGTGATTTGATGTCATGTTATGAACTCAATCATACACATTGATATCAATGAAGAACAACTAAAGTCCTACAAGCAATAGCTAAGCATAGACAAGAGATCTCCCACGAAGAGCCCAAGCAATACTTGTTAAAAGAGAAGGCATACAATAATCTACCTAATGACTAAATGATAACCCCCTATATATACTATCCCTTAGTGGAACCTTCTAGATATTAGGGCAAATTAGGGTACTTGGGTTCCATAGGGACATGCGCTTAATGGTAAGTGGCCCAATACCTAAAGGTATGCTAATTAGGGAAACTAGTAATTAGGGTTGGTTAGAGGAGGACGAGTCCATAATAGTCCGTAGATCATTAGTTCAATCCCAGCGTAGCTCCTCTTGAAGAAGTAAAGCTTAGTGGACTTCATATGCATTGATGCGGTGCACCACCAAGAGGGAATACTGAGTAGTCATAAAATTCTAGAAAATTGCCCAAAAATATTGTCAGGCTCTCCCTGATCTTCCGACCATCACCCGTCCAAAACATGCACTTATCGCCACAAAATTCAAACCTTTTTTATTCCCTGTAAGCACATAGCATCAAACACAAACACAGTGGAGCTAGCTGCATCCTCCCAGCCTTTGCTGCATAGATCACGATGAGGAATGACTCTCTCTAGCCTCACTTATCCATGACCCTCGAGCACCTCTTAACCCTGACCCTTCCTATCGTCGACACATGGGCAATTCCATGCACAGTCGACACTCGCCACTAGTCGACAGTAATCTGACACATAGGCAAACACGTAGGTCAACATGTGTCACTCATTCACAAGACCAAGTGTCCCAGTGAGCATATGACACATGTCGTGTTTGACCAGTCAACCCTGACATCTGTCACTCATTCACTGGACCAAATGTCCTAGTGAGCATATGACAAGTGTTAGTTGACCAGTCAACCCTCTCCTACAAAATAGGTGGTCAATCCAGCCACCCCTAATTAATGACCCAGTACCCCTAACATGCAACTCAAAGGCACAGTAACACAGATAACCATTTTATTTACATTTCTTTTACAAGTGTCACCATAGGCCGGTGACTTAGCCATTCCATTTTCTTACAAAAGTACATCTGTAAGTAAAAACAGTAAACAACCAAGACAAGGAGTAAAAGCTGTAACATCCCTTTTCCCCTCAGATAACATCGTCCGCGATGGCAAAGCTAGGGTACTGTGCGCGTAGATTGTGCGCGGTCTCCCAGGTAGCATCAGAAAGAGGCCTGCCATGCCAAGTAACCAAGTACTCACGGATCATACTGTAATAGATCCTAACACCACAGTAGGGCAAACACTAACTGATCCACCCAACCTTGCCTACTCCCTGATAGAGTAAGCCCCTCCTAGCCCAGTGTGAGAACTGGTAGCATGCTACTGCCAAGTGTCGGCCACGTGGCACTGACGTGGCCGACTGCACGTCGGGACCCAACTGGGGGCCCTATCCTGCTGACAGGGTCCCTAGGCTGTGTTAGGCCCGCCATGGCTATGGACCGTGCTGGGGCACACTACTCACACTGTCTTGCCCTGTTGGTCATGTACGCTGGACACGACCCTGACTGTGGTATCTGACCTATCTGTGTTCTCTAGGGTTCGGCACTGGTTACGAGCTCGTAACACTCCCTCCCCCTTAAGAACCGTCTTGGTCCTCTAAGACAAAGTCTGGAAAAATCTTGCGAAGGACGCTGCCTCTTTCCCAAGTGGCATTCTCAACAGGCTGATCATTCCACTTAACCAGATATTCTCGGTATAGAGTATGACGAGTCTGCGTCTCTCTACTATCAAGAATTTCCTCTGGTTCATGTGGAGGTTGTTGAGGATCCAATGGGAGAACTAGAACACTGTCCCCTACCAGATTATCTGATCTGGTTAAGGCTTTTCGTAACTGACTTACATGAAAAACTGGAAAAACCTTACTGCTGTGTGGGAGTTCTAGTTCATAGGTGACCTCGCCTAGTCTCCTACTGATGGTAAAGGGACCACAATACCTTGGAGACAACTTAGCACACACTCCTGATTTGAGGGTTTTAGAGTCAACTGGGACTCTCAAGTAGACTTTCTCACCAGTGGAGAACTGGACATCCCGTCTGTGTGGATCTGCATAATGCCTGGCTCGATCCTGGGATTGTCTAATGCTACGCTTAGCATGTTCTATCATCTGGTTTAGGTCTTCTAAAAAGTTTCTGGCTGCTTCAACTTTTTCTTGTTTAAACCCTACAGCTGTGGGTGAGCGTGGTTGAAAACCGTACATCAGCATAAATGGGCTGTATCCCGTAGCTGAATGTTTGGTACTGTTGTAAGCAAACTCTAATATTGAGAGATACTCCTCCCAATTAGTCTGCCTCTTGCTGACGTATGCACGAAGCATATCCTCCAGCACTTGATTTACCCTTTCTGTTTGACCGTCCGTCTGTGGATGGTCAGTGGTACTCATATTAAGTTTAGTATGGAGATGATGGAATACTGCCTTCCAAAAATTTCCAGTAAACTTACTGTCCCGGTCGCTGACTATGCCGGAAGGTAGACCGTACAATTTAAATAGCCCGTCTACAAACAACCTCGCTAACTCTGGAGCTCTAACGGTTGTTTTGGTCGGAATAAAATGAGCCATTTTGGTCAGACGGTCAACTGTGACCCATATAGCGTCATTACCCTTTTGGGTTTTAGGCAGGCCTACTATAAAATCCATGGAGATACTCTCCCATTTACCAGCTGGTATTTCTAAGGGATGCAACAACCCTCCTGCCTTTAAACGCTCTGCTTTATTTACTTGACATTTCTGGCAACTGGTTACATACTGGTGGACGTCCTTTTTCATACTGGGCCAGAAAAATTGCCTACGAAGAAGCTCATAGGTCTTCTGTATGCCTGGGTGTCCCGCGCTAGGATTGTCATGACATTCATATAGGACCTGCTGCCTATAATCCTCTGAATTGGGGACACATACTCTATCTCTATAGAGCAAGTACTCATCCTGAATGGAATACTGTTTCCATTTGAATCCTTGAGTCAACTGACCCTCAACCACTGGGGTTTGCTTGGGTAATACAGGCTCAGAATCCTCAACGTCATCTGACGACGTATACTCGGACTCATCATCATCCTCAACGGAAGCTGCCGTATTCTTGGATGAACTGGCACCAGCCCCGGGAACTGGTTCTGGAGTCTGTAACTGTCTGTTCTGGACTGAGTTCCAGATAATAGAGAAGATTGCATCATGCTGGCATTTCCCTCTCAAGGACTCGAGTAACTCATTACGAATCTGAGTAAAACTCAGCTCGTTTATCATAGGCATTCTGCTAAGGGCATCTGCTACTGTATTGAATTTTCCACGCCTATATCTGATAGACATGTCAAACTCTTGCATCAACTCTGCCCAACGAGCTTTCCGACCTCTAAGCTCAGGTTGATTGCAAAGGTATCTGAGACTCTCATGGTCTGTCAGGACCTCAAAGTTGGCACCATACAAATAATGCCTCCAAGTCTTAAGGGCATGGACTATAGAAAAGAGTTCCTTTTCATAGGCACTGTACCTAGTCTGAGCTGGCTCGAGTTTTTTACTCTCGAACGCAACTGGTCGTCCACCCTGAGTTAGCACAGCGCCTACTGCAAAGTCGCTAGCATCTGTTTCGACCACAAATGGCTGATTGGGGTCGACGACTTTTAAGACTGGTGCTGTAGCTAAGGCTGTTTTGAGAGCATCAAAGCTCTCCTGTTGTGCAGACTCCCAAATGAACTCCTTTCCCTTCCCCTTAAGAAGATTTGTCATAGGGACTGCTATCTGAGCATATTCCTTGACAAATCGTCTGTAATATCCCGCCAGACCAAGAAAGATTTGAAGTTCCAAAATATTCTGAGGTCTCAGCCAACTGAGTATGGCTTTAACCTTATTTGGGTCCATCTTAATCCCATCTGAAGAGATAATGTGACCCAAATATGCTACTTCTTCAACGAAGAATTCACACTTGGATTGTTTAGCATAAAGCTTATGCTTTCTGAGCAGTCGAAACACCTTTCTGAGGTGTTTTAGATGCTCCTTCCTCGTTTTGCTGTAGACGAGGATGTCATCTAAAAATAGACTACAAACTTACCCAAGTATGGTCTGAGGACACTGTTCATCAAGGTCATAAAGGTAGCTGGAGCATTTGTGAGCCCAAATGGCATCACCTTAAACTCATAATGACCGTGACGAGTCCTAAAAGCTGTTTTCGAGACATCTTCCGATTTTATACGGACTTGATGATATCCCGATCTAAGGTCTATTTTACTGAAAAACTTAGCCCCGTCGAGTTGATCAAACAACTCGTCTGCCCGAGGCATAGGGTATTTATTCTTAATTGTGACTTTATTGAGGGCTCTGTAATCTACGCAAAGACGCATAGACCCCTCTTTCTTTTTCACCAATAGGACTGGTGAGGCCCATGGTGAACTACTGGTCTGAATTTGGCCTTTCCGAAGATAGTCTGTTAACTGCCTAGTTATTTCTTCATCCTCTGTTCGGCTAACCCGATACGGAGGTTTAGAAACAGGTGCTGTACCTGGTACTAGGTTTATTACATGATCTACCTCTCTGCTAGGTGGTAAACCATGTGGCAAATCTTCAGGAAAAACATCTTTAAATTTAGACAATAAAGTTTCTAATTTACTGATTTTCTGCTGAATAGAACTGGAAATAGAAACTTCAGGAATAAACTGAAAGTCACATAAGAATACCTGATGGTCTTCGTCTCCGATTAGCTGACAGAGCTCTGAACTGCAGACCATAGGGCTGTTGGGAACATCATGCTCCCCATGCAACTGGATCTCTCGGCCTTTATACTGAAAGCTGAGGGTGTTCTCCTGATAGTTTCTGTGGAGGGAAGGTCCTAAACTGTAGAGCCAATCTCTCCCGAGAACAATGTCTGTTCGATCCAGGTGCATTATCTGAAAGTTTATTTCATCTTGGTACCCCTGAATACCAAGATTTAACTTACTTACCATAGTTTCCCATATTTTTTTATCTTCACCCTTAGCTAATGAAACTATGTACCTATGCTGACTAGGTACTTCTGGTAGTTTAAGCTTTTTAACCAGGGTGTGGTTGATGAAATTATGGGTTGCCCCATCATCAACCATGACTCTTACTGACTGGTTACCAACTTTCCCATGCATACGTACTAGGTCATGCGGCCCAAAGCTGAAGGGTCTCGCTAGCATTGCAGAGGTCAGCTGGCAACAGTGTTCATGATCTTCATGATACACTTTGATCTCGGAAGCTGCCGAGTCACTGGGGAAACATACAGTCTGAACAAGATGAACTTGTTTTTTATCTTTCTTAGTGAAAGGCCCCTTGGGACACTGTCTGACTGTGTGTCCCTTGCCCATACACACAAAGCACAAACGTTCTTGTTTGGCTTTCTCAAAATCATCTGGTTTTAAGGGCTGTATGTGTGAAGGGCGTTTCTGAGGAGCTTCACCTTTAAATTTATCTTCTTTCTTTCTTTTTAAAAATTTCTTTTTAAATTGAAAGTCTTTCTGAGGAAGCTGCTCAGAAAGTGGTTGTTGTCTCGCTCTCTTCCTACCCACTGAATCATCATAGATTTGAGCATATCTGAGAGCTTGCTCAAGGGTAGTAGGCGAGTTTCTCTGGACCTCTACTTTATATTCATCTTTGAGGCCACGGACAAATCCCCTGATTTTTTGATAGTCATCCATATTTTTAATCTTTAAAATTGCCTCTCGATACTGCGAGATATATTGGATGAGGGACTTGTCCATTACTGTTCTTTCCCAGGCTTCCCAGGCTCTATCAAGTTCATTCTCTGGTAGAAATTCTCTTAGGAAAGCTTCTTCAAAAGCTTTCCATGACCGGGGAGTCTGCCCAGTCTCCTGGAGATTTAACCACCACTTATAGGCCATAGGCCCTAAAGAAAGACTGGCCTCAATTGCTTGCAAATGGTCAGGGGTCTGTTTAAGAGCATGAATGTTCTTCCATTTGCTGAGGAAGGTTTGTAGAATATCTGCATTTCTATCCTTCTCTTCCCCATTAAAAGTAGGAGGCTTTAAATCTTTAAAAACACTGGGGTGAGACCGTAAAGTCTCACCCGAAACTGATGGAAGTGGAGAAGGGGATAACTGAGAAGTGGAGGGAAGGCTTCCTTTCGCGGAGCTCAAAATCAAGTTTTTGAGTTCAGCGAACGAGTCGTCCACACTGGACTTGAAATTGGCTAATGCCAGCTTCAGTTCATCCACTTCTGTTACCAATTGGAGGAACTGCTCCTTGGTAACCAGTTCGTCGAGTTCTTCGGCGAACTGTTCCTGTTCTTCTACTTCCATGGGTTCCTTCCCTTTTCTGTAAGCCAAGGCTTCTGTTTCAAGTTCGTCGAAGCCTCTCTCCTGGGGTTGATCAGGTCCCTGAGGAGTGGTCATCTTCGAAACTGAAAGAGAGCTACCTTAACTTCTGAAGGAAAAAAGTCTAAAAGACTAATTTACAACTGTACAAGGGAAAGGAAAGATGACTTAGCTTTTTCTGAGGACTGTACTTCCAAAGAAAGAATCAAGAAAAGCCCTTTCAGCTCTTCCTCCACTGCTTTCAGATCTGCTGTCCGGAAAAATCAGAGATCAAGGTACCAAGAAAAAGAAACAAACTTCTGATCGTCTTGGCCCCTTCCCTCGCTGTCTGAGGTGTATACTTTTTGCTCCAAAATTCCCGTTTTAGGACCCAAAACAGTTGCAAACTTGTGGTTCCTGCCAAAGACCTTCAGCGCTGGACCTGCACCCACGATTCTGTCTCAGATCCGCTCCAAATTCCAGAAAATTTCACTCCAAATTCGAAGTTTCCACCCAATTTGGCAGCGCTGGACCTGCTCCACGTTTTCTATATAAAATGTGCTCAAAAATCCACAACTGATACATAAAAATCAAGGGTAAATCCCTGATTTTTCAGCGCTGAGCTTCTACAAGGGATTGTGCCTCAAACAACTGTAAATTCCCAGCAAATTTCAAGGATTTGAAAGTTGTTCCTACAGCGATTTTCCTCCTCAATTCTTTCCTGAGAATCTGAGAAATCTTTCCTATCTTCTGATAGCTTTCTCTACTGCTGTCCTGAACTCCCTAGGATGGAGATGGCTCTGATACCAGTGTAATAGATCCTAACACCACAGTAGGGCAAACACTAACTGATCCACCCAACCTTGCCTACTCCCTGATAGAGTAAGCCCCTCCTAGCCCAGTGTGAGGACTGGTAGCATGCTACTGCCAAGTGTCGGCCACGTGGCACTGACGTGGCCGACTGCACGTCGGGACCCAACTGGGGGCCCTATCCTGCTGACAGGGTCCCTAGGCTGTGTTAGGCCCGCCATGGCTATGGACCGTGCTGGGGCACACTACTCACATTGTCTTGCCCTGTTGGTCATGTACGCTGGACACGACCCTGACTGTGGTATCTGACCTATCTGTGTTCTCTAGGGTTCGGCACTGGTTACGAGCTCGTAACACATACGGTTGCATAAACACCTCTACCGCCTATCCAATACCCTCGCTAGCCCATGGCTCGCTTCTCCCTACTCCTGGAATGCAAACAAACCATCAGACAACAAGTTATCACCATAATATAAAACCCGTTTCAATCTAGAAACATGAAATATAGGATGCACTTTACAAGTTTCAAGCAAACCGAACTTATATGAAACATCACTAATTCTTTTAACAATTTTCCAGGGTCCACAATAATCCGGGGATAACTTGTCACATTTGCCGGTCTTAAGGGTCTTAGAGTCCTTGGGTACTTGGAGAAACACCATGTCTCCTACCACAAATTCTCTAGGCGTGCGATGCTAATCAGCATAAGACTTAGCTCGATCCATCGCTTGCCTTACATTAACTTTCGCTAACTCAAGCATTTCATTCATTTGAGTTAGAAAATTAGCTGCACTAGGCACTTTCTGAGGAATTCCTACCATAACAGGGCTAGCTGGCCTAAAACCATAATTAAGCTCAAAAGGACTCATCTTAGTACTTACATTTTTCTTGTCATTGTAAGCAAACTTCAACAATGGCAAGTATTTCTCCCACTGAGTTTGCTTATGCCCAACAAATGCCCTAAGCATATCCTCTAAGGTCTGGTTGACTCTCTCAGTTTGGCCATCCGTTTCGGGATGCTGCCTACTGCTCATTCTCAATTGGACTTCAAGTTTGGCCATAACTGTAGTCCAAAAGTTTCTAATGAATCGAGTATCCCTGTCAAACACTATGGATGACGATAATCCATGAAGTCTGAACACATGCTCGATAAACAAACTAGCTACTCCGGCCGCATCAATCTTTTTACCCTTTCACTTGGCACTTCAAACAGTGCGGCACATAATGGAGTGAACCAAAATCTTTCATGTCAAACTCTAATGAGAGATCTTTCTTAATATTCTGAATCAAAACATGATTAGAACCTGTGATAATAAGATCATCAACATATATCACTACAGTAATAATCTGATATGAGATTATAAGAAATTATGCTTTTGAGGTGACTCTATAACATCGACTAATGCTCATATCATTGAGCCCAGAAGACTAGTCTGATCCTTCTAGAAAGCTTCTACATAATCCTCCACCTTAGCAGGTAAGACATTCAGTAAGGAAGTCACTACAGTCTACATCTAATCAAAAGAGCTTCTTTTGTGGCAAATTAAGTTCAATACTTTAGGGCCCAGGGAATATATTGTCATTGCTGCACAAACAAATTTCATGAGGGTGTTATTGAGGCTACCACCATACATCACTTCAGTGGTGGTCATGTATTAGTCTCTATAGACAACCTTTCAAGTAAATAAGAACTCAATTAGATTTCTAGACAGCAGACCTCTAGAAGATAGTAGTCTATCTTTGATTAATTTTTGCTTCAAGCAAATAGAACTTCACAAGTTGAACTACTCCCGTAGTAGAATAGATGAATACAATGTCTAAAGGGAGCGTTAATCAAAGATAGTCATCAGGACTTCGATTAGTCATTTCATCTAGGCAGATAGATGTTTTGGTTCGAATATGACAACACAAGTAGTGGAGAATAGAGTAGAGGAACAAGCTGACAAAAAGATACTTGTGGAAAAAAATAGGACCAGTAGAATTATAAGAAACTTATAGGTAGAGTTTTACAAGGAATGTTTGCATACAAGAGGCAGGAATGAGGAATTTGTTGCACGTACTTTGGATGTACAAAAAATTCTAGTCTTTCCTTGTCGAGTGTGCGTTGATTGGGTGTTTTCGACATAATTTGTCTTCATTCTAGCGTTGTATTTGGACCATTGCTAGTTTGTCATTGTTTGCAATAGTTCGTAGGACTCTGATTTTTGCATGTAGCCCTGTCTCAAAAGCTGAATACATGGCTGTCACTTGAGTGAATGATTAGGGCAGAAGGCAAATAAAGGGGTCACAGTTACTGCTTATGATCAAAGGTGTATTGCTCTGTCAAAGATTGAATCTTTCTAAGGGCATCACTTCGTCAGAGAGACAATGGAGTATGGGATCATAGTCATGGAGATATTTGTTTTTCCCAGGATTTTTTCATGGGGAACTCACTTGCCTGACTCCACATTTCCCAAGGCTGTTTCCTGGTCTGAGGGATCGTGTCCAAAATATGTTCTAGTCCCATGGTAACAACATTTTCTGTCCAAAAAAATGGTTTTCCTCTACAAGGTAAAAAGGTAAATTTCAAGCCATGTTTTGGTGATTCAAGACCTAGATTTTATCTATATTTGAGAACCTTCTGCATTAGTATCCACCTTGTCACTCTTCCTCCTATTTATCCTCCTCTCCATACAGTTCAATTGCAATTATTTTCAAGATTTTGATTAGAGTGATGGTGTTGTTTCGCCACTTACCATACCCCATATCTTGCTCATTCCCCGAGTGGGTCCCATTTTCAAGTCTATGGGAATTGATTGAATTGGCCTACAAACATCAAAGTGGGAGGCACTGGAGGCATCTGGATGCAACATATCACCCAAGAGTTCTGTTATCAGTATCGTGTCAAAACTTTTCTAAAGTTACTTAGGGGAGCCAAGATCATCCAATGAAATACCTGCACACTCACCAGAATCTTCATTGTAGAAGTAGGTAGGACTTTTTCGAGCTTCAGTGAGCAGAGTTTCAAGCTTGGTCCATTCAAGAATTAGTGTCATAAGTGTTCTGGTCTGCTTGGTTCAGAAATACAGTTCATTAATTCCCCAGTCTAAATCGCCTGCTGATCTGATGCTCTCTACGCTCTGTCTACAGAAAACTTTTGACACAGAAGAGTCAAAGAGCCTAAGCAATTGGTTCCAGTCACATTCAGCTAGTAGCTAAACACATTTTATTTCTAGATTTTGTTGGATGCATTACCACACAGACAAGAAACTAGCAACTGACAAGTGTCTAGCAAAGGCTGTAAGATTTACACCTGCAACTTATTTCCTCCAACATGTCACTTTAGATCTCTCTCGAGGATAGTGGTTTCAAAATAGCCTTTTATATGTTCTTGAGGTTCTTCAATTTTTACTTTGCAGGGTGACGTCGCAATGTAGGAGAATACCATCTGTTATAGGGTGCATCGGCTATACATTTTAATCCAAAACAGACTTCGGTTTGTTGGCGTGCATCAGCCTTGGCTCAATTTTGCTGAGCTTTGGAGATCTTTCATTCCTCCAACATATTTGCTACCATAGCATAAGAATGTTCCAGTGGCAATGGGGAGACCCAGGTTGTGCTAGGGACAGCTTGGAGCCCATTAGCTTAAAACTTGCGAGTTTTGTGTGTCATTAGGGCTATGCCTAATATGTGGTTGCGAGTTCTTGTAGGGTTTATCGTATGTAAACACCTCTTGAGCTTGCACAGGCAGGGCATTATACTCATAAAAGCCTGGGCAAAAAATCAGTGCTTGCACTGAGTGAAATCCGAGGCAGGGAGCCTTACGTCCGTTAGAACCGTACCCTCGCAGGCGTAAAGCCCTTGCACTTGGATTTTACGCTGTACACAACGATGCTACTGCAATTAGCCACTCTGCAATATAAAAATTGTCTGCTCATGCAATATCCTACTGATGCAATATAAAAATCTCTGTTCTAAGGCATCCCCTATCAAATTGTAATATATGAATTACCAAATTGCGGCCCTTTCATCGATATAATATAATGACGCGATTGTAGCTGTGTTCACATACATGAACGTGAATTTTTCCTAAATCGATGCCACCATACATGTCTTTTTCATTAAACAAAGCGTCTTCATCGCCCTTCCAGGAATACAAAATACCTATCGATAATTGACTTGATGCCTCCATATTTTTGTGAGCTTCGTGAAACCTGAGAGCTCCTTGAGACGACAGAGCTTGTCGAAAATCCACTGATTGAACTCTGCAGGCACATTTAAGCTTGTTTGAAATTAGGGTATGCCTATCGTCATATACATTGTTCCTTTCTCTTGCAGAACGCTATGAAAAGAATATTAAACTTAATACCTTAAGTGATATGGTTGTTAACAGATGTTCAACAGCTGACAATCGATCTCTGTTAACTGTGGCAAACATTAAATAATAGAGACGTTTTTTTATCTTTTTGATCAATAGAGATTGCAACGTTTGCCATAGCACAATAAATGGACTGAATTAATACGTGTCGTTTGCCATCGCACAATACGATTAGAATCTAGATTGATGTTTATTCAGCAAATTCAAATCCATGGAGAACCTGACATGATTAACAACAAAGACTGATGATGTTTTGTAATTACCGCAGAAGAAGGCAAGTAGCTTTGGCTTCGAAAATGCCCTTGAGCAGGCTTCATGCCCGGTCAAAGCCTGCTGTCCGCAATCGCGTGGGTGTTTAAGTGACTTCTTTCATCTTGTAAGCCAGAAAGATTGTGAATTTGTGGCTTTTCTCTGAAGGGCCTCAAATATTCTGTAACACCACGAGTTTGTTGCGAAATCCAATGACTATTATGGTTCAACTGCAGAATTCATGCTCTGGACATTCTACTTCTGATCCATTACGAAGTGACTTCGTCTAGCTGCAAGTGAGTTGTAACAGAAGTTTGCTCACGCAACAATTACAATATAGCCTTTTTTTATGTGAGCTCTGTACTTTCAATCTTGCATATGTGACGAGTGTTGAATGCAACTTTTTGGAGCAGGTTAGTGCCATGATCTTCTTACAATCTTTTGTTTCAACATAACCTCATCACAGGTTTCGCCAATGCGTCTGACTGTAAGTTGAGCAATGTGGAAACATTCAAACTGCTTGTGAGAAAGGCCGCTGCTAAGGATGAATCAAAAGAAACCCCAGAACAATGTATCAAAACAGATCTCAGGTCAGTTTTGAATCAGTAGCGAGCAACCCGTCCGTTTAGCATGAAGGAGACGAGATAGGAGAGCGTGCACAACCCATGGACAATCAATGAAATCATACAAGAGTTTCAAGGAACTAAAATGCAAGTCAAAAGAGCAAAGAGATCTACGAGGGGCTAGACAAATTAAGTCAATGAATTACAGGGAAAATAGAAGCCTGGGTTAACGTCAATTGAGCTCTAAAGTGTCAAAACTCAAAATCACAGCAATGCCCGAATTAATTTCCGAGATATCTTTTCCTTCGGCAAAAAATTTTGTCCAAAATACAACTTCATGTTGTTGTTGAGCCAGGAATCGCAATTGAAACATAGTAACCTGAAGCATGGTAAGTTGGATCGATTGCCAAGGAAGCGAGATCGGAAATTTCTTCGTCTCTCGATGAATTCACAAAGGGCCAGGACTCCGATCTACCTGCCTGCCAACAAGAGAAAGGGGGATCGTTAACAGCTTTCCGATTTGGTGTGGATGCATTGCGAGGGAGACGGAAGAAAGAAGAGAGAAAAATCGAAAGGAGAGCAGCGGGAGAATTGGAGGGACGCGGTCGAAGCCAGAGAGAAAGGGGAGTGGAGAAAGGGGAGTGTTGGGTGGGTATCAACATTTTTTATACCACGGGAATGATGATGGGGGGGGGCGGGCGGGTGCGGGGGAAGGGCCAAGGAGCCGGACCTTCCCACCCGTGAATTCTGTTTTTAAATTTTTTTTTTTTTTTTACGTAATTTTTTTTTACACGCACCTTTCGGGCGGAGGGTGCATGTAAAAAAAAAGTAACGTGCACCTTCCGCCCGAAAGGTGCGTGTAAAAAAACCTTTACGTCAAAAAAAAAAAGAAAAAAAAAATTTAAAAACAGAATTCACGGGTGGGAAGATCCGGCTCCTTGGCCCTTCCGCCTCCGGAATACTGTGCGCCCTCGGGCCTCCGCCCTCGGGCGACAATATTCTGGAGCGGAAGGGCCTTGTAGTAAATTTTTTTACGTGCACCTTCCGGTGTTCGAAAGGTGCCTCTAAAAAAATTGAACTTGTACTAATTGCTAAAAATATGTTTTTTAAAGATTAATATCATAATTTAAGATATAAAAAATTTGAAATATCAAAATAAATTACTAAAATTAGTACTACTATTAATACCATGACAAAAAGTCACAAAATATCTCAAACCTGAATATCAATATGAATAGTAAGATAGTTAATACTGGGTGTCCGATTCTAGACCCTGGTATTAGAATTCATATACCAGTCGGGTAGGTTTTTTGATACCATGTTGATACCCATTATTGATATCAACCGCAACCCTATATACCCACCCAACGTTGGTGTGTACATTGTGTAGCCTACGTATTATGTGGGGGAGCACAGGCCGATAAGGATTTCCAAAAAAAATTTAGGCTCGGCCGGGGCGAGCCTAAATTTTTTAAAAATCCAAACCGGGCAGAATGGCATGTGCCCCCACTCCTTTCATTGCGTAATGGATACCTAAAACTTTTCACAAGTACATTACGAAACATAATAGGCAGTTTGACTTTGACTAACCATTACAAAATGTGCCACATGGCAGTCGTACAGACTCCGGCCGGACGGACAGGCATAGACAGGCAAAAAATAGTGCAAAATTTATCTTTATCTTTGAAAAAAATACATTTATTTTCTGCTTTTTGGCTCTACCTTACAAGTAGGGGCACATAGTATACATAAAAAAAAATTAACATGCTTGTGTTCTAAATAAATATTGGAATTTTATTTTATGTTAATTTAATATTCATAATAATTTTTAGAGGTGCCACGTATTTAATAAACACCTAGCTAAAACGTGAATATAGTTTTACTGAATCAATAAATAAATTCGTTTTGGAGGGATAAATCTCTACGCGCTGGCTCTGTCCGTGCTAGACGAGTGTGGATTGTCTCGTGCATTATGTCGCGTGGATTTTTGCATGCATTCTCTACTCTGCTCTGCCTAGAATCATGAATGGTTATGCAACGACTGTCTTTCCAAAGTGCATTCTGCCACATTCTCTTCCTCTTTTTCGAGGCCATCAGTGCTTTTTGGAGCTTATGCAATTTCCCATTCCGCATTTGAATTTGTTCTGTCCCAATTTCAAGGCTAATGATAAATTGTTGTTTTACCATCTTCAGATTGTCAACCTCTTCATTTATTTTTCTAGGCTGGCCATCTTTGTGATCAGTTGAATGCTGCTACTTACTGATTCGCAACTCTGTAAACTAAAATAGATGGAAAAAGAGACAGAAGTGCATTGGTACCACGCAGAACAGCCTCTTGCAATGGTCCCGTCACTTGCAACCAATCGCTGCTAAGCGCCTCCCTCCCTTAGCTACAAGTGCAACATTTTTAGTCGATGATCTTTGCAACTTTTCTTTTATTTCTTCAGGTTCTTTAACTATAGATTCCAATTTCACAATAGTGTATGCTTCTGCCATTTTGAATCAGTTCTGTGATTGCTGATTCAGCTTAGCATCTGCTTCTTTCCTTAATTAGCGTGTCAGTCCCCCAACACCCCACCGGGGTATCACAAGAGTTGACAGACAAAATGTTCATAGTTGAATGCATTCTCAACTGCTAAAGAACAAGATTGCAACGATTGATAGGATCACAAGATGCTAGTTCAAGGAGATAGTGTTCAAGGAAAGAGGTACATTCCTGGAGATCCATCATGAAGATTCAAGAGTATCTTTGTTAGTATGACTAGAATCATTTTAGTAAAGAGGAGTTTTGACCTTCGTAGTTTATAGCATTTGTTGGTTGGCGCGTCAAAACACGACTGATATTGCCAGTCTCAAGGTTTCTTGAAGAACCTGCAGCTAAGGAAGTAATTAAGATCCTATAAAACATTAGCATGGATTGTCGTATTAACAGCAACAAACACGTACACGAACCTTCATGATATTCATAGCACAGGCTCAACTTGTTATCTGTTAGAGATAACAGTCTTTACATATAACAATTGCCTTCCAAAAAGCAAGGCTGCATACTGACATTAATACAGAAGAAGTGACATTAGAGAAAATATGGGCCCAAAGAGGGCCCTATAAAAAATTCCATGTAGGAGAGAGAGAAATAACTATAAAGTAATTATAATATCATTTTCTAACTTTTTTACGTATCTGCCCGCACTTTTCATGTAAATGAATGCACTTTAGTTAGTCACATCAAACTTCACTGGTGCTTAACCATAGTTAAAATATAATTTAAAAATGCTGAAATATTCCCTCCCAATAATTGGGAACACTCAAAAATTCGAATTAGGAGTGACATTTCTGAAACAAAGCCTACGCCATCTCTATCTCCAAGGTAAAAAACAAGTGTTTAGCGCCATCTCTATCCAGCAGAGTCGTTAGCACCATCTCCAGCTTTGTTATTGTCATTGTGTTGTTTGTTACTATATTATTGTATTGATGACAAAGCTTTATCATCTTCATGTGGATCTGTCACCAAAATATGCTCCGCTCAAGACAAGAAATTCAAAGCAACCCGAATTGTCAACTTCTGATATGGTCCGATACAGGGAGGAAAAGCTAAAGCATGTAGATTTATGGTCATCTAGAACATTGTATCCTATTGATCCATGTTCATTGCAACATCCAAATTTTCATTCGGTGAGTCAGTTAATAATCTCTATGTGTCATGGTAAAAATGGCCTTTTGGGTTACTATGAGAATTTGATGTTCTATGGGAATGCATATTCAATGCAAAGAATACATTATTTGGAAGAGGAATCAAGGAAAATATCAAAGGAGTGCGAAGAAAAATCTACAAAGTTAAAAACTTGTTTGGATGAAAATGAGATGCTCAAGAAAGAGATCCAAAGGTTGAAATCTTCTTTGAACATTATACAACTAGTAATGATGAGATAAAAACTGCATTTCAATCCATGTGTATCTCATATTTGTCTCTTGTTAAAGATATGGATGTGCTCAACAGAAAGTTCCAAAGCAACAAGAAGAAAAGACTGGTAAACAAGGATATATGTGATCTATCATTCAGAGGAGGTCATAGATAAAGATGAATCCATGCATTCAAGTAAGTTATAGCTTATTTGGTATTGAATATTTTTTATTCATTCACAATCACTAGTTTTGTTATTTATTCATTTCAACTTTCTGTTGATTTACTTATTATACTGTTGTGAATACTATGAGTGTTCTAATTTCAACTGACATTTTTATAAACATTATGTTTGCAATGCAGATCAGCATTGGTTGTTGAAGACCATTTGGCCAATGAGATTTCGATTGGAAACTCATCAGGCTCTATCTTGACTTCTAAATCTATGAAAATCAATGTTAAACAATAACAAAATGAAAATACTGATAGCATTATGAATGCAGTTGAAAAAATATTAGACACTACATTGCTTCAGGGGGCATGTGATTTTTCTAGCATCAGTGAAGAAGCATATGCAACAATGTTTAAGCTGATAAAAGAGGCATTTACATAGGTAAATATTAAAAAGTTTCCAATCCCACGACCATTTCATCTTTTTTTTTAAAAAAGACATGTTAAACCAAGGTATGCAGACAATAGTTGGTAATCCATCTCATATCAATGAAGTGTATTGCTTGAAAGGAGAAAGTCTAGCATATATCAATTCCAACCATTTATTTATTGACATTAATCAGTTATTTACATTCATCATAAATTTTTACGGTATTACAAATGAGAATGTCAATAACAAGTTGATAGTTGTTCTCAAGTTAGATGAGTGTGAAATTATAAAAGGACAAAAAACGGAAAGAGTCAGTGTCACGATCAATAATAAAGCACTTTCAAATTTAGAAGACTCAAAAGACCTCAATTTCAGTGTTCAATCAGAAAATGATATCTGGTGGTTGGCAGCATTTCAGGTATAGCATTTCCTTAATCAATAAGGATCATCATTTTAATATGGATTTCATTTGAAAAATCTTCTCTGTGTTAATATTATGAGGCTAATCACGTTTTTGTATTCTCTTATAGGTGATGAAAGAAGACCATGACATTCTCTCATGGATTTTTAATAGAACGTCATATGCTGCCACAATAAAAAATCACATGGAGGGAGTTCCTCTCAATATTCCTAGAATTGGCACTTTCAACATTGAATGACATTTAGCAGGAGATCTGAAGACATTAAAGTGTATGTTCAATGTATCCCATAGCGCTAACTCTAAACACCCTTGTTTGTACTGCATGAAGACAATAAAAGACATGACAAGGAGTACAAGAATATCAAGAGATCGAGAAGATCCTAATTGGAAACCTGTACTACCGATTCCTCTTCAGAATGTTCATATTTGTACATTGCATGCGAAGGTGTGTATTATAGAAAAAATAATATATCTTCACATCTTGTGCGCATGGAATTCCGAGCTAGAAGCAGATGTGAAGGAAGCTATTTCCATATTAGAGGATGTGTTGTCTAAAGTAGGCTTACATAAAGACCACGTTAAAATAAAAAAAGACGACAAGCTATCAGGTAAAACAAAAAATATTCCATGCAAGCCGAGCATTGGAGGATCCAAAGCTCAAAGATTTTTATCAAATTATTCTAGCAAACAATCCAAGATTCAATACTCGTTTTAAAAAGAAATTATTGCAGCAACTCAAGATTTCAAAGAAGAAGGTTCTATTCGTATACACAAGGTAGAAGTTTGGAAAAAAATTAGACAACATGGTGAAATACTTGAGAAAAGATAAATTTTCAAATACTGATGTACAAATGATACAGAAAACAACTAGTAAATTTGTGGATGCAGTTCGAAGTGCATGAGATGTTGATCATATAACACATTATATGGTAAGATTTCGATGTTACACTACTACTATATACAAATATGTGCAATTAAATTAGTTACTTTTGGTATTGATTTAGATTATATTTTTATGACATGCAGCACATATTACGGCATTATTCGACATTCTTTGCAAGAAATAGTGGTATGGTCATCACAAGGAATGAAAAAATCTCATGGGCAAGGAAGAGCGGCATTTCATAAAAGTACACAACATGGCGGGACTATCGGAAAGAGGTGTTGTGAAGACAGGTTGAACTCGAAAAGAAACGAATGAAAATAATTCGAGTGTCTAGAAAGAAAAATTTTCGTGTGTGACGGAATAAACTATTTTCCTCTTTCACAATGCATGACTACGTCTATCAATTTCAAACAAAACAATAGTAATAGAAATCACGTTTGATCTTATAGTAAATAACTTTGAAATCATCAATAATATAGTGATCACGAATAATAAAGCATTGAATTATCAGACAAGTAATTCGTCGAAAATCATTCGTGAATTAGTCGCAAATCACAAGACAAATAATTAGTTGCGAAAAAAATACAGAAACGCGTACATTCTGAGACGAAGCTAAACGCAGTAAAGGATAGTATTGATTCAGTATGAAAACGTAACAGAAGTAAATGAGTACAATAAGTTGTGAATCGAAACCGCGTACTCTAAGCTATTTTTGAACGGCGAAAGTCTGAATTAAGCACAATGCCGATAAGCAGTAGCGCAATAACAACTCTAAGAAGTGAGCTAGAATGCTCAGGAGTGTTCAAACTCGCAAGCTTGAAAGAGAGAGAGCTAACTATTCAAATGCTTCTGATAATCTTTAAACTGTATGAATATGAACAACTATTTATACTAAAAAAATTAGGTCGTAAATTGCAATTGCCAGTTGGCTGATCTCCATTGGCATCCATTCGGTTCTTTGTCAATGATTGTTGATAAGCAGTGGAAATTGGCTGTAAAGCGTCTGTCTGCATAAATGAACCAAACTGTTACTTTTGCATAAATGAACTAAAACAGCCACAAGCGACACTCTCGCAAAAACGACTGTGTCGAAAGTTTGCAAAAAATCTTGACAATACCTTAAAAACTGATTTAGGGTTGTCCCACACATTGCCAGAGTTATTCTCTTAACATTTGAGACACTTTGGAGAAAGCAAAAAATGCAACTCTGTATATTTGCTCGCAAATCCTGACAGGTGAAAAATGTGAAAATTTGCATTTTCACCAGATTTCTCACAGGCGAAAAATGTGACACTGTGGTAATACTCCGTGTAATTCTGCAGATTGTGTGAAAACACTTGTAAAACTGTAGACTGTGTAAAGACACGGGAAAATCCACAGAACTTGATAAACAACGGATGAAGATTATAGTCGATTATTCGATCAGTAAGAAGGAGAATAATCCAATTACACTCCCCCTTAATTTGAATCATTGAGTGCCTTGACCTTCAAACTTAGTTCTACGCACAGAGAGAGAGAGAGAGAGAGAGAGAGAGAGAGAGAGAGAGAGAGAGAGAGAGAGAGAGAGAGAGAGAGAGAGAGAGAGAGAGCTAACTATTCAAATGCTTCTGATAATCTTTAAACTGTATGAATATGAACAACTATTTATACTGAGAAATTAGGTCGTAAATTGCGATTGTCAGTTGGCTGATCTCCGTTGGCATCCATTCGGTTCCTTGTCATTGATTGTTGATAAGCGATGGGAATTAGCCGTAAAGTGTCTGTCTGCATAAATGAAAGACTGTGTAAAAACACTTGTAAAATTGTAGACTATGTAAAGACACAGGAAAATTCGCAGAACTGGATAAACAACGGATGAAGATTATAGGCGATTATTCGATCAGTAAGAAGGAGAATAATCCAACAAGGACTAGCACAAAGAACAACTATATACTCCAACTTTTCCAATGGTTTTACAAAAGAATCCAAATTTGCCATACAAAATTGACGGATTATAAAGAATTTCAAAAAACATGCAAATTTATACAAGCCAATAGGCAATAGACACGCAATAAAATTTTGTATATTAAATGAAATTTTTTACAAAGTACAATTCAGCAGTATCTACTTTGCTTCCGATACTTTCTCTAATGAAAGTTGCAACTTAGAATCATGCAACAATTTTCTTCTTTCGTATGGATCCCACAACTCATAGTTTTCATGCTTACTCAGATCAACGTAAGCAGCATACAATGTAAAATGAGATGATCTGAGCGTGGAATTCACTGGTCCATATCCTAAAATTTCAAGTGCCATAGTTTTCTTTACAAAAATTATTTTATGCACCTTATTAAAATTATGTCCTCCAAGAAAATGAGACAGTGCCTTGATTGCCATAATCATTATCTCACCATGCTGATGAAACTTTGAATGGGCAACACTTATCTCATTATTCTTGAAGAACTTCAGATAATGCCCCAGTGCATGATCTCTTGAAAATTCTCTTGCTAAAGATCTCAGCCCTCTTCGATGAATTGCAAAATCATCAAAAAAAATTGTTTCTTAAAATGAAAAAAAATCCAAAGTAAGCTCCAATATATAATCTGACATGACGAATCTAGTCCATAATAAGATACAAAACTTATGCATTCAGCATTGTCTTCCTTGATTGTTGTCTCTCCATCAATATTATGTCCACCTCTTGATGTCAATATAGTTGGTGAATAGACAGTTAATTTTGGAAAACTAAGTTGACTTTAAATTCTAAGAAACTTCTTTTCAGAAGGTTAGATCATCTTCTTTATTGTGCATTTCTTCCACAACCATTTTTAAGCAATCTTTCTCTGAGTAAAGCTCATCATTATGTACATGGTCAACACCAGGGAGAAGATCATCGGCATCAAAATCAATTATATCTGAAAATTCATCAAGCTCTTTGTTCAAAATGCAAAGAGTCTCAGCTTCAGTGAAATAAAAAAGATCTGGTATATCCGATAATGTCAAAAAAGAATTATTATCTATATTATAAGTAGGCAATGTGATAAGACATTTATCAGAAGGAGAAAGGGTGGTGAGAGTTCTAGGGCCAATAAATGATGTCTCGTTTCGTGCAGGATCAAAATCTATACAGTTTTCTAAACTAACGTTCGCATCAGTAAAAAAAAATTCTATATCTACAAGATTGGCAAGTTTACTATTAGAAATTTATGAATGACAAAAATCTAGATATCAAAAATATCAATACTCAAGATTGCTTTTTTTGTGATCTTGATGGTTGAATCCTTGCACATTTATCTCTGAATGCATATATACATGTTGGACTAGAATTTCAGAAATAGATTTTCCTCCTGATGATGTTCTGAAATCCAAAATTCTGGCTTTCCAATAAGATCAAAATGATAATTATGACCTTTTGCTTTTTCAAAATGCTCCTCTTGATGATGGATGCATCAAAACCCAAGAGTTTTTTGAATATTTTTTTGGCACCCATAATCCATTATTATCTTTCTCATTGAATAGAAGCACAGAGTCGATTGAGGAGCACGGCTTCCTTGATGGCGCCATTCGTAATGTGCATGCAAAAATCTGAAACATTGAACTATGAATATGAAAATATGCGTAGACAAAAAGCCATGAATCTAAAAATATGTGTTGGCATAAATTTGAAACTCTGATCTAGTTGGCACCAGGAATTAACTCTAGTTATCCTTGTTAACCATGATTTGACAATGCATATACATTAGTGGTACATCGATTTTCTCATCTCAACCATCTGTCATATTCATTTTCGATATTTGTGGGTCTCTTCGAGCAGTGATGAGTTGGAAGGGCAGGCCTCTTAACCAATAGCATTTCCACATGTTGCCCGACAAAACAACAATATATTTAGAAAGTTTTTATTTTACTTATATTTGGAAAATTCTACGTTACGTAGAACCCCGATTTCAATGTTTCAATTGGTCCACGTGGCAATGAAAATAAGAAAAAAAAAACATCTTTTTCAAAGGCCCTCTTCGGGCTCTAAGTTTCTCTAATGATATGCTTCATGATGGTGAAGTATATGGCATGTTTGCGATACCGTCCAAGATAATAGATCCTCATTTGAAAACTCTTTTCCATTCTGTTTGTGCCTTGATCAGCCTATGAGGCATGCAGAGTATTAAACTATGAAAACAAGCATGCTAATTTGCCAAAATTTTATTGAGCATACTCCAAAGACTGAGCAATAGTAGCTTTCGGACTTATCAGAATTATTATGAACCTTCAATGTATTACATATTGTGGTCACACAACGTTACAGATGGAGGGTCGAATGCCAGAAATGACTTGTGTTGCATAGCCAAGACAAAACTGGCACCTTCTGGAGTGGATTTCACAATATTGGGCTTGCTCATCAAATGAGTACGAAAAGCGAGACCATATATGCTAAATTACGGAGCTTCATGCTTCAAATAGGAGTGAAATATTCATGTTGTTGAACAAAACATTTAGATTGAGGTATAATGTTGATCACAATTTAGGGAAAAAGGGGGCCAACATAGACTTGGGGATGTGTTGGGAGTAGAATTGATCATGATATAAGAAATTCGTGAAGTGGATGAGGAAGAGAAGTCGGTGTACTTTTCTTCCTCATTCACTTCAAGAATAATTGTTGAGATCAGCTATGTCCTTGGGAGTAAATTGTTATTCGCAACTTCTGTGGTCTGTTTTTTAGATGATAAGTACGCATTGTAAAATGCTCGCCAGTCACAGATATAGGTAGTTAAGATGCATAGCTTATCCATTTCATATCACATCACCTGACAGATTCTTCATAAAGGCTGTCACGAAAGCTATCAATTGTGTGTTATAGCTTGTGTGATCCAAATTACTATTACTTGGTTCATTTTGCAAGATTTTGATTAAGCTCATTGAGGGAAAACAAATGTAGCCAGACATGTAAAATTAGTTAAAGAAGTCTACACATAGTTGCAGATTTAGGAAGAGGATAGAGGTGTGTATAAGTATAACAGACTTTGCTATTATCTATCGTAATTGAGTGTGTTTTAACTCAGAAATAGATCTAGTCTTTTATCCCCATAAGAGAGCGAACTGCAGGAATCTCCATTGGCTACCACTTCTGTCATGAAAAATGAGCAAAAGCACATGATCAGATCGTAGATGGAAACAATGCAGTTAAGTTTGGATGTAAAGAGTTACAAAGCTGCAACTACGATATAGTGTGCACAGCCAAATACTTCAATTGAAGTATGCACTGCAAAATACCGGTCATAGATATAGGTAGATAAGACACATAGCCTATCCATTTCATATCACATCACCTGACAGATTCTTCATAAAGGCTGTCACAAAAGCTATCAATTGTGTGTTATAGCTTGTGTGATTCAAATTACTATTCACCTTAATTAGATGATTCAGATCATAGATGGAAACTATGAACTCATAACTTTGGACATAAAGAGTTACAATCATAGGAGTCCATTCTGTATGCTCTATCAATCTATATTGCATATATATACAAGTATTAGATTGTAAGATTTTCGAGATAGATCACATCAACATTTGAAGTTTTCCCAATCACATCAGTAGCCTTTGAGCTTTTCCAAAGACTTTCCTGGACCTTATGTATCAATTTAGTACCATCTAAGAATGATAGAAGGAAAGGTGTTGTATCTGTCTATAGATATAGAGGTTTTTTTTTTGCGAATGGAGAGGTGGTTGTGGAAAATTTTAGATTGGAAATTTACAACCTCCACCTTCAATACCCATGAACAAATGCAACTCCTTTCCTTTAGTTGCTCTTGCATGTAATTAAGTAGATGATGGATGATTCTTAAACTGAAAACAAATGTTGACCTGTAACTGAATTCATACTTTAGATCTTAATTAGGACCATCAAATAATTTGTAATGAAAATGTAATTTTTTTGCAAGCCAACCTTTCCCATGGTAATTGTATAGAAATATTAATAGTCATTAATATTAGTTAGTCGTTTGATGTGTATTTTTCTACAAGGGTGCCTTTTGGGATTTCTTTGGGTAGTAATCTTTGATTGCAATTACCTTCTATTACAAGAGACATTCAAACCCACAAACCCAAACACACTTGTTACCAAAAACATGCCCCAAATAGCTGCAGATTTCATTATCCACGACCACCAATGTCAAAAACCATGCCATTTAATGCCTCTACAAACTTGTAGTGCCTCTCAACAACACTACTACAAAACATTATACAAGCACATTGAAGACAAAATCTTCAAAATAAATCCATCGGAACCCCAAACATTCCACACATGATTTAACTCCTGACAACTACCAACACAAGATTACCTTTGCTCTCTACAAAGTACTTTGAAAAAACCTATCATCTTCTTGCAACGCAGCCCTAACGACATTTACACAAATGCTTTTAATCCTCATATAAGTGCATTGTGACATGCTAATATGGACATTCAATTCATTTTAGACCCTTACGCAGCAGCAAGTTACTGTACATCATACCCAACAAAAATTGATGATACAATTTCCAAATCATTAAAACGTGTGTTTCAAACATGTATAGAAAATCATTACAATACTATGACAAGGTTAAAGACCATGAGTAATACTTTGTTAAACACACAACAAATAAATGCGCAACTTGCGACATTCATTGTCTTATCACTTCCATTACATCATTCCACAAGAACATTTACATTCATAAACACAAACCCAGAATACCTGCGTGCATTTGTTTGAAACGAGAATTTGACCTACAACAACTTGAACCAGATTCTACTGACATACATTACAAAACTAAAATTGATAAATACGTCGCTCGTCCAAACACACATTCCGACCTCTGCTTAGTAGAATACATATCATGTTATCGCATTACCAGTCAGAATATTTCAAAACGTAGAACACCAAAAACTATTAGATTTGTTCACTACAATAGACATAAAGACCCAAACAATTTCTATCATGAGCAACTGCTGCTATACAGGCCCTTTCATGAATCTGAAAACACAATAGTTAACCCACATTATACATATAAAGATGCCTACAATTTAGTTCAATTATGCAAACAGACTGTTTACGACAAATTTTCACCACTTATCGGCAACCAAATTCTGAGAAGAACTGGATGAATGCCGGCGAATTCCACAATATCATTTATACAAATAGCAGCAAGTTTAACTACAACTTCCAAACTATGTTTACTAATTGCACATCATATACAACATCTAGTACAACCATGACCACATCGCAAACCTCAATGCAAAGCCTACCAATTAGAGATAAGCAACAATGTGAATACAATGTTGAGCTTGACTTTCCATCCCTTTGCCAACTTCATTCAACACAACTTTCACAAGAAACTGTCAAATTTCCATACCCAATTATGGACAACAATACGTACTTTGAAAGAATCAGAAGCCTCAATCAAACACAACAATTGATCTTTGATGATATTATGCGGTTAAAACGACTTCAACCAAATGAGCGCATTCATTTACTTTTAATTGGCGGTGCAGGAACTGGAAAAACTTCACATTGCTACTTTTGGCTCAGAGATTGCCTCGACATTAGTATAGATACCGCATACAACATTCGTGGCACTACCATTCATTCTGTGCTGCATATACCTATAAATGCAAAAAATTTAACATCGTTGTCTGGTGACAAGCTCCAAGAACTAACTACTAAATATCGTGATGTACAATTTGCCATATTTGATGAAATATCTTTGATAGGCCGTCGTATATTCCAATTCACCAATCAACGACTTCGACCAATAAAACATAGACCAACTTTTTTCGGAGATCTTGACGTATTAACTTGTGGTGATCTTTTTCAAATGGGTCCTGTTTTAGATGCATAGATTTTTAAATCAGATGATGCCTCTCTCAATGCATTCGAATTATCATACTAGAATAAATTGTTGCATTGTTATGAATTAACACAAACAATGTGCCAAACTGACAACACATACATTGGGATATTGAATCGAATAAGAGAAGCCACTCAAACTGGCGAAGACATTCACTGGATTAACCAACAATCTTATAAACCCATTCCAAATATGCCAAATATTCCTTACCTATAATGTGTTGCACTACTCACAAGCGGCTAGCCCACTGCTTCTCTGAAACGTGTCAATAGTCAAGCTGCTTGCTTGCGTTCTGATTACTATGGGTGGGAAAGCCGTAGGATCTGCTCATGCTCTTGCTTCACAGATTGTTGAGCAAAGTTGAAAGGAGAAAATGATGGCAGCTCTATGAGATGGATCCATGCGACCTAATGGGCAGAAGAGCCGCCATCTACCACCAGTGATGTCTCAAGATTTTTTTTTCCACCAAATAATGTTGAAAATTATATGCTAGCCCGAACCGATGATCCTCATCAAAGTCCACGTCGCCTTCTAATCACTTTTTGTATAGATGCATTTATTACACCAGATGCTTTCACCTGATGCATTTATTACACTTGATGTTTAGCCGCTGTTAACACTATTTGTCTTAGTGAAAGAGCACTTGATTTGACTGATGTTCCCATAGCATTACATCATTTGCTCCTATATTCCACGCCATTTAAAAACCACAAAGAAGTGTCAAATAAGAGAGAAATTTGGTCTTCAAAGGCGTTTCTAACTATAACGGCTGCATGAGAGCAGAAATGATATCCCTATAGTGATGCCAATGGCAGTCCGAGGTGTGATGTCAAAAGCCTCCGTTATCCTTGACATTCTTGCATTTTCTAAAGATTTATGCCTATTTTTATCAAATCTGGTGCCATTCCTCTCATTGACTGTTGAACCACTAACATAATGCCATGCTTGCGTATCCGCAAGCCCAACCTGATGATCCTCATCAAAGTCCCCATCACCTTGATGTGCAAAAGAAGCAGACGCAGAAATACTGAGGATTCTATTCACAGATTTTGCTTGGCTTAAATGCCCAAGCCTTAGGTAAGCAAATATATTATTGCAATTCTGCCTTATGGAATTGTTATCATTATTATTATGGAATTCGATTGGAAGATGGCTAGTCTGCCTGCACGGTTTAAGCAAGGAGGAGTATTATAT
Organism: Diphasiastrum complanatum; assembly: GCA_029204225.1. Classification (NCBI taxonomy): domain Eukaryota; kingdom Viridiplantae; phylum Streptophyta; class Lycopodiopsida; order Lycopodiales; family Lycopodiaceae; genus Diphasiastrum; species Diphasiastrum complanatum. The sequence goes on along the minus strand of CM055097.1, from coordinate 12,043,867 downwards.
TGCACAAAATCCCAAAATCAAGACATAAGTTGAATTCCGACGTCCCAAAACACATCGAAATCTGACGTCCATGTTAATACCATTTCTAATCAAAAAAAGATTGGGACTCGGATCAATGACATGGATGTCGGAATTCGACGTCCACAGCGGACGCCAACTATTTTTTTTTTTGGTGGACAATATTCCACGCCATATCCACGTCGGAATGTCGGATGCCGACATGTCGGAATTTGATGACAAGTTTGAAAATTGGTTGGTGCCACAGTTTCTTGATTATCGGACGTCCAATTTGGAAATTTTTTCTTGGGTGTCAGAATCTGATGCGTCGAAATGCGATAGATTATAAAATTTCCAAAAATCCGTTGGGCGCCCATGTCAGAATCCCCGCGATATGTTATTGTGTTTATAGAATGTAAACTTGACATTGTTTCTTGTACACTAGTAGGTTCTTATATAGAATTCCAAAATGCTTGAGGAGTATATCTCTTAGGAGGTACATGAGAACATGTAGATCTTCTTACTTGAGACTCAGTTTCAGCTTTTTAATCATGTTGATTTTCAACATTGGGTTGAAGTTTAGAAAAACTATCGAGAATAATTTTAACATGTTGATTGGGATTGTTATAAGTTTGAGATGGTTTTGAGTTTGTGCTAAAATGTTGAGATAGATCATGATATCTTCTTAAAATCATTGTTGGTGGGTCAAAATTCATTAGTAACAGAATCAACATCAACAATGGTTTTTGCTTTAGCATCAAAAAATATAGTTTCAAGAAACTAAACATCTCTGTTATAAATGCCAAACCAATAGTCAGATCATATATTTTATAAGCTTTATACTCAGTGTAATAGCCAATGAAAATACATTAGGTAGAAGTCACATCTAGCTTCATCCTTATTTTTTGACGCTCTTCTGCATAATAAACACAACCAAGACCTTTCAAGTGACTAATGTTGGGCTTGGAACCAAAACATGCTTCATGTAGTGTTTGATTATTGATAGTTTTTGTACTTGAAATAATTTGAAGATAATATGTTGTAGTTATGGCTTCTATAGGCAACTTAACATAATTCGACATTGATCAAGCAGCCTCTAACAATATTATATAATTTCTCTCAACAATGCCATTATGTTGAGGTGAATAGCTTGCTATAATTTGTTAAGATATGTCATTATTTGAGAGATAAGCTTTGAATCCATTCGAGGTGAACTCTCTCCTCCATTAGTTGAAATTGATTTTATTTTGTTGCTAGTTTGGATTTTTGTCTGTGTTTTGAATTTTTGAAAGCATTTGAATGCTTCAAATTTATGCTAGGTGAACACGATAGAGGTTCTTGGAAAATTCATCGCCAAAAGTGATGAAATATATAGATTCTCCTAATGATGGGGTTTGCATGGGACCACACATATTTGAATTAATTAATTCAAGTACATCTTTAGCTCTAGTAGCTTGCCCTCAGCAAATCAACTTCTAGAATGTTTTCCATAAATGCAAGATTCACAAGTGAATTGACGAAAGGATGAATTAGGAGTATGGAAGTCTTTTGCTTAAGCATGTTGAGACATATACAAGATAGATCTCATGTTAAGATGCCCTAATCTATAATGCCATAACTTTTTCAAACAAGAAGTGCACATTTCTTTTGTCATCAAGGCATAATCTAAACTAAGGATATACAAATATCCATTTCTAGAGTTTCTGGGACATAAGCACATCTTTGACAGTTCTAAAAGAACCATTCTCGAAATATTATTTGTTGGTGCCTTGGCCATCCACCTTATGGCTACTAGAGTTTCCAAGATAGATGTTATTTTTTTAACTATATTTGTTTAGAAAGACAAACCAGTCATGAGATGTCATATATTCTGTTGCTCCACTATCTAAGTCCCAATGTTAGTTGTCTTATATATATTTCATATCCACAACGACAGTTTGGTCCTTCCTCATTATAAATTTTGCAACTCAACAATATTGTTATATTGTTGATTTTGTTCTGACTCATTGAATTCTCTGATTCTACAGCCTTTGATGTCATGATTGGTTTTCTTGCAATAGTTGTGAAAGAGCTTGATCTTTGATTCTTCATGACTATGATTGTTGGGAATAAAAAATAGCTCGGGTCTTAGACTTCTTTTTTTGCTTTTTCTTAGAGAATAAACTTAATGATTTATTTTTGGTAGGTAAGCCTGGCATTGTCTTCCTCATTTCTTCTTGGAGAAGAATTGACATGACTTGCTAGAGTTCTAGTCCAAAGAGTACCGATTAGCATTATGAAGTGCTCACATGAATATGGTAGGCTTGATAATAAGGTCACTACCATATCACTATCAGCTATAGGACAATCTATAGCTGCTACCTAATTAATTAAGACTTTAAGATTGTTAATATGGTCAAACATATAAGTATTTTCATTGTGAAGCATAGATTGAAATAATGTAATAGTTTATATGGACTATCATCTTTGTAATATCTACAAGCTTAAGTGTAGATTTGCAAAAATTCATTGAGATTTCCTTTTTATCAAACCTTGGTAGGGTAGCTTTAGGAAAGTTCCTAACCATGTGGGAAATAAAAGGCCTAAGGTTGTCCACGACTAGTGGCTCAAGCTCAAAAACGCTTTCAATTGGCTCAATTGGTGAGTCCACAAAGTCATTCAGATCGGGCTTATCCATATTTAGATGAAGCAGTTTTCTCCCAAACCTTAGAAGTATACTTCAAAATCATTTCACAAGTCTTTTTGGAAGTTTTCCAGATTTTTATGATGGTTTTAATATTTCATAATATTTTGAGTTTTTAATGAAATTCTCCTACTAGTGGTTAAAAATGAACTATTTAAAAAAAAAAATCAGTTTTGCAAAGAAGGTATGAATAGAGGTATGTGATGGATAGGTGAATGATCATATATATCACTACTGACTTAACCACACTTTTTAATTCACATGATTCAATTAGAAATATAGGTGATAGCAAGCTGATACAATAGGAAAAAGTCTTACAAAGCTAACTATTTGAAGTGGCAAATAGAATAAGATACTTTTAATTGAAATTTAATTTTTTATTATTTTGGTTGTAGTCAATACATGATAAAGTAGACAAGAAAATTCATATTATGGCAATATGCGAGTAGAATTGTAGATCATGCGAGTAAAATAAGTTTTACTCACCACTCTTTTAGAAGATAGATCTCGTGTAGGAAAAAGCATTGTGAAGAGGGTGATCAAATATATGAAACTGGCGAGTAGAAAATATTTTTACTCATTGATTTGTGGATCCAAGGTGTAGGTTGACCAACAAAGATGAAACAATTATAGCTAAATTTCAATTGGCGAGTACAACAATTTTACTTATTGATTGGCAGAATGACAGAGTAGGCTCTACATTGTTCACTGGCAAGAGGGCGAGTAAAGTCCATTACTAAGTATAGAGAAAATGAAGTCGACGAGTAGAAATATTGAAATGGCAGAAAAATGTGTATTTTTCTTTGGGGTAGATTATGATGAAGCAATCTTGGAGAGAGTTGGACACTTTTTGTATCAGCACAAAACACAATTAGAAAAAGGACTGACAAGAAGGAACCAAAAAAAAAAATTCAAAGCCTTTCCAAGGGTATATGGATTTATCATTGGGTGAGTAAATCACTCATGCGGCTTGAGTATGTTACAAGCAATGGTAGGCATGTTTCCAACCAATACAGGATGTACTCAGTGAATGACTAAATGACACATGATCTTTAAAAAAAAAGTGCTACTACAGTGTGTAACACCATCTCTCTGCTCTCAACAAACGAGAGGGTCTCAGATCATCACTAACATGGGGTGATCAACAAAATTGTGGTTTCTTGTTTCTTGTAAACACAAGATATGTGAGCTCATCAAATTGTAATCCGCCAAAATATCAATTTCATGTTTATGCAATGAGACAACATTTAAATATTGAATAACAAGGTGTGTATTTTTTAAATCCTCCATGATAGGAATTTAGATACGCCAGTTTGCATGATTGCAAAGGCAGTGCATTTCTTTTCTGATACATGGGTCGACTTTCAAATGTTGATTATGGAGCGAGGTGGTTAAATATAGATTTAGAATATTTTGTATTCTAGATAGAGCTGTATATGTCAAGCCATGTTTGTTGGTTCCGGTAGGATTGAAAATTACATGTTCCATCGTTAGACCTTGTGCACGATGTATAGTACGAGCAACACCAAGTTGTATAGGAAACTGGTTTCGTGTAATAGTATTTACAAATGAGGACCCTATTTGGAATTCTTTACTAATTTTGTAAATTGGTGTCCATGTTTCTGGTATGTGTTTCATTATATAGAAGTGACTATGGGCAAGTCGTGTTTTTTGGCCAATGTGTGGATTGAGAAATTGAATCCAGATAATATCAGTTGCCATTGTGGTTGTTTTTGTTTGAAATAGACCATCAACACCATTTACAAAACCATCTTTAATATTTATGTTTGAACTACATATTTCAACAAGCATGCCTGTTTTGACAACTATATTTTTCCATAGACCAGCAGTGTTTCTTGGTTTTTCAGGAATGGATATTGATTTGCTACATGTGCAAGAGTGTATGTCCGTTGCATGAAGGTAAAAACTAGTGCCCTCTGCTTAAAAGCTTGTTCATTGTGTGTTTCCATTTCTTTATCAAATGTGGTCAGATTGTTGCATCGTGCACACGAAGAGAGCGGCCTGCAAACAGTCGTGATCCAGCCAAAGAGAGAAATGGGAGAACCACAAAAAGTATGGAAAATTTGTCAATGACACATCGATCTTTTGCCATGGGAGAATTCTGCTCTCAAACTCTCTCTTAAACTCTGCCTTTATCAAATCAAAGGAAAAATTATTTTATTCTTTTGAAGAAGCCTCATCCCTCTCATCTTCAGATCGGGTTTCATTTGTTTCTTCTAACCTATTTTTCACGGCTGCTAAATCCTTGCTCCTATCCACCCTTTCTTTATCTCCAAGAATCCCCTCCCCCTCTTCACTGATGTTAGCTTTCTCGTTAGCATGAGCACAAAATTGTACTCTCAACTGAGCATTTCTGTTACTGAGCTTGCCACTGAACCATCTAAAAGCCCTGATTGGGAAGCTCTTCATTGTGAATGAGGAGTGCGGGAAAACAAAAAACTTGAATCGCCTTTTAGTTTTGATCTAGAATGGTGGTGATGTTCTGATCTGCCAAAAAGTCGCGATCCACAGAGAGAGAGAGAGAGAGAGAGAGAGAGAGAGAGAGAGAGAGAGAGAGAGAGAGAGAGAGAGAGAGAGAGAGAGAGAGAGAGAGAGAGAGAGAGAGAGAGAGAGAGAGAGAGAGAGAGAGAGAGAAATTTGGCAAGAAGAGAGAGATCCCCATCGGGAACATGGGCAGAGGGTTTCAGGTTGGCCCAGCGATGGTGCAAGAGCACAGGATCTTGATCTTGGAGTTGGTGATGAGCGTTGCATTGCACTTGAGAGGGAAGAAATGAGAGATGGATATTGGAGAGGGAGGGATGGAGAGACAAAGAGGGAGAGAGGCAAAGAGAGGGAGAAAGAGGCGTTTGAATTTTGAATTGGGGAGGTGGGACAAGTGGAGGTGCAATATGCATGCATTACTTTATTGTATGTGGTCTTGATCATTTCATATCGTTGCTTTCATCTCATTGCTACATATGAATGGTATCCATTTTTTTGAGTGATAAATGTGATGTTGTAGATCTGCTATCTAGCGATGGATCCGCGAGGGTTCACATGCATGTTTGCATGGCTTTTTTCATCATAAATACTCTTCGTTGTCCAGCGATGGACCAACGATGAAGCATGCTCAATATTGTATGAATCTTTTGAAGATATGTTGTTTGTTGTCTGATGGACTTACAATGGACTCTCTTAAGCTATGTGCTTGAAATACTAATGTGTTTAAGCACTAGCAGATAAAACTTGTGCTCCTTGTAGCATCGAATATTACTACTATCTTCGTTTTTTATTAGGTTCGGTTTTGAACCATAAGGCTATAAGCGTCTGCACAGGTATGCACATAAAACTATTCGTTTCGGACTTATATAAGCAATAATTAATAGGCTTTCCTTAACATGCTAAGTGATGTTTTCACATTATCTGACAATAACATTATGAATGGTTCAAGTCTAAAGAAGGCAAGAGCACTCGAAGGACTAACATCGCATCCTCACAAGAAGTCACTTCTACGATCATCCAGGTATGAATTCTCCGAACAATTTTCAGACTTTGCATACACCACTTACGCTCGAAAGGGAAGGTGTCTCTTTACAAATATATTCCATTCTCGGTGACTAATAATGATCCTAAATGCGAAAATAAGCTGGTTCTTACTTAGTTTGATTCTACCACTTCATAAATGATGTAACTACTCTATGTATAATGACACCTACATTGTCCTGAAACAAGGTTTCTCTTCAAATTATCTTGGATAGCATGGATTTGTGTAAGATAAACGGTTCTTACAAAAGAATTAGAATGGCACGCATCTGCCCTAATACCTTGTAAAAACCACAGAAACCTCACCAATAAGATATAGCCTATCCAATACAAGGTCTTAAAAACCACGGGTTGGATATGGAGTTATGATAAACGTAAGTTTATTCGTAACTACACTATTCAACCATGGCTTTTACAAATTTATTACCCATTCAGTGGTTATATCAGATTATGGTGAGATACGACTGGAAAGCATGGATATGCTCAAGAGTATGGACAGAAGTGCGTGATGGTTTTTTTAAGTCACCAGGGTTAGCATAGCATGGATTTGCTCTAACACTTGCACACGTGTTCATGCCATTTCTTTTAGCGATAAGCAATATATACGGTGAAAACTATTCATACTTATGCTGAATTGATACCCAAAAACTGATCAGCATGGCACTCGCCCTGATACGGTAATTGCAAGGCTTGGCCTATCGCTACAAAACAAGGTCATATTTGACCAATTTCATGTGAAATTCTTCATGCATGTCAATCTAGACATTGTGAATATTGTTGCATGTCATACTAGACCGACTATACTTTATGCATGTCATTGGAACTTGATCTACCTAACCCAAACTCGCCCTATTCTACAAGGATATGTGCTCAATTCACATACCTTGGATATGTGCAAAGTATTTACATGGGTAGGACCCCCAAATATCAACAAACATAGGATAGATATGATTTACAACTTTAACACTCCTCCTTAAAATATATCTATCTGATGTTGATGAAGATCCTTTGAGTGTGTGGATTCTTTGCTTTGCATTTGAAGTGAAGATGAACAAAGAATCCATCATAGCAGCACGCTTACCAAATCCATGATAAGATCTCTTTGATAGAAATCTTTTCCAAAATGCTTTTGAAAAAATTTCCACCAATATCCCATTGTGTTGATATGCCTCCTCCATGCCTAATGTAGATCCTGGGTTTGCAAAGTTCTTTTCCATGAAGAGGGCTGCATAAGAATCTGGAAAATCCGAGGCTTCCATGCCTCATCATGACCACAAAGTTCATATAGATCAATATTATACCATGAGCAATATTCAAGATTAAGCATGCTAGCTTTACTAGTCCAAATTCTATGAATTCTATCCAAAAAGGATCTAATTTTGAAACCATACTCTAACTTGATCAAATTGAGGCTAAATACTTTTTTGAGAGTGTAAGTGTCCTTAGTGGATGCTTCACCTAACCTCACAAGAAGTTTACAACATGCCTCTTCAAATGAAGGAACATATTTTTCGATATGTTTGAGTTTGTTCTTATTCTTGCTCTTACTCAATTTAAGAGCATTCAAATGATGGTACAATATCTTGCTTTCTAGATGTTTTGGAAACATAATCAAATCACCAATGACAAGAATTAATTCCAAACTAAAGACATTATTCAATACGAGAATAGTCTTACTTGATCTTTGAGATGAACAAATCTCTACTAAGCAAGATATATCATTAACCAAAGAAAGAGAACTGTAGGTGAGTAGAATAGAATGAATACCACCTTCACTTATCCTTTCTTTTCCATGAAATAAGAACAACAAAGACTCGGCCTTGTACAATGATGAAGATCTACTTGGACATGCATGTTGAGGATACTCCTCCTCAAACCTCGACCCCATCATAAGTTGCCTTTTCTTCATAGAATGAACTTTTGATGCAAAAAGAGACACTGAGCTCTCGGCCCCTTCCAAGATAGAAAATAGATCTTCATGAAAAAACAATAACATCTCCATGCTTAAACACCTTCAAGATAGAGAGTGTAAAGGCTTTGTAGCCTTCCTTGGTGGATAAGCATCCAACCATGATCCCTAGACTAGGATCTTCATCTTTCTTTCCTTCCAAGAAACCACATGCAAGGCAATAAAATTCAAGAACACTGAGTAATAACCTTAGGCTTATAGTTGAACAAGAATCCATATACTGCAATCCTTCCAATAGCTCCATAACTCCAAAAAGATTTGCATAATGGAAAATACACATGCACCATGAAACTTGAAGAGACAAGGCATAGCCATTGGTTCCTTGTGAAACCATCAATAAGTGTAAAAAAGCAAGAGGCAACTTCCTTGCTTGTAGATGAAGAAAGGTCAACATCTAAGTGTTCCAACTCCAAAGGATGTTTTGTCTTGGTAGAAGACATCAAATATGGATCCATATGTGATTTTGTCATAGAATAAGCCAGATATCCTTGACTATTGAAGACATAGATCTGAAATTGGAAACATGCAACCTCCTATGCCATACTTCCTCCTTGGAAACACAAGTCATCAATGCAAAATCGCAAGTACTTGCATTCTCATGCACATCTAACTTGAAAATGCCTCCATATCTAGATCCACTTGCTAGGATCTCCTTCAATTGAGCGTGCATCACCAACAGTTGTGTATATTGATTTCTTAGGATCTAGAACAGATTAAATAGAATCAAAAGGATCTTTGGTGTAACTCATGTGAGATGTAGCACCACTATCAATATACCAAGATACATCATTAAAAGGTAAAAAGGAGAAGCTAGACATCATGAGAGATGCCTCTCCACAACTTGCATGTGAGTCTTCTACGGTAAAGTTGGCTTGATCCTCTTGAGTCTTCTTCTTGAAAATAGAAGAATGAGTTGAATCATCTTCTACTCCTCCTTTGTCTTTGTCCTTTGATCTGTCCTTGGTGAAGGCTTGAGAAAATTTGTTCTTGCTCCTCCCTCTTGATTTGATCTTGGCAAAGTGAGCTTTGCCACAACCACCATCCTTCCTTGAAAGTGTGTTGATCTTCGACAGCTTGTTCTTTTGCCTGCATTCTTCAGCAATAAGAATATCATGTAGAGCCTCCATTGATGGTAGCTCCTCCTTGATAGCATAAGTTTGCACAACATTTGCATACTCTTCTCTAAGTCCATTAAGGACTACTTGAACAAGTTGACTGTTCTCTAGAGTATCTCCTATGCATGCTATCTCTCTGTAAAGATCTTTAACTCTCATTACAAAACTTGAAGCACTTTCATCAACTCTTTGGAAACTAGAAAAGATCTGATTTCTAAGAGTAAGAAGTCTTGATATGATCTTTGCTTCAAAAAAGTTCTTAAGGGTTTCCCAAGTCTGCTTGGCTGAGGTACATGAACTTATTTCTCTCAACAACTCATCAGAGATGTTCAATTTGATGATATGAAGAGCAATCCTTGCTCTCTTCTTGAATCTCTGAGCCTCATCATAAGCTTCAGATTCAACTTCAATTCCTAGTACTAAGAATCAACAAAGATTCTATTCTATCCTTCCAAACTAAATAGTTGGAGGTATCTAGTCTCTCACTAGCTTCAAAGAGAAAATCTCCTACAAATGCCATGAATGTGAAGACTTCTTGTAAATTGGACAACAATATGTTGCTACACTTTTCACTATAGGAATTGAGTATGTTTCTACTTTTTTCACTACAAGAACCAAAACAATTGGGTGTACTACCAAATCCTATGCAAAATCTTGCAGCTGAATTTGAAATAGGTCTCAAATATTCCATCAAAACAAGACAAACTAGATCAACCTCTCAAAGTGAATTGGAGTATACACAAATTTTGGTACTTTCTTCTTTTGGCATGTGTGGAATGCTTAAAGACAACACTGTTGACTCAAATACACTCAAATTGTATGAAACAATGTGTTACATGACTCAAAATTTTGTCTAGATCTCAAGTTTGTTGAATTAGTATACACAAAAAATGGATTTCAAATGTGTTGCTTCTCTTTTACAATAGGAACCAAAGAACAATTGGGTATTCTACCAAATCCAATGCAAAATCCTGCAACAGTTATGTGAGTCCTGCAAACTACTATTAACTTGACACCTAACTGCTTGCATGCACAGATTGCACCTAACTTCCACCTACTTTCTCCAAATGTCAAATTCTTAACTGTGAACCTACAAAACTACATGCATGTATCCATTAGAGTGTTTGCATGCCTTGCATGTCACAATGGAAACTTAGGACACTATGCATTTATGATGGCTCAAGTTTCTACAAGGTCATATTTGACCAATTCCAT